>JAEQML010053857.1:0-39450 GCA_016904865.1 Pissodes strobi
TATGTGTTCTATATTATTGTGGTGGATTCGTGTTTATCTTACAAATGTTTGCTTTTTACGCCACTTCATATGTACGCTTATTGGATAATAGAGCCGCTTTAATGTCATTATAACGGAAGTTCCTCACAGCAGTTCAGGACGCTTCACATTTCTAAATTGGACGCTTTGATTGATTTATTGCGCAACCTTGTATTATAATCTTGTTTAACAACTTTCACCACTAACGCAAACTGTGGTACTGTCTATCTGCAAGTAAGAATCCCTGACACACTAGTGCTATTTATTAGCTCTTAACTGTAAAGTGTTTGCTTAAATACTATTCTCAAATCTTAAAAATTAGTTTTAGAACTTACATTCCAATTTATCTTCAGGTCTTCCTGCTTCCAGCAATGACAAGTAGCATACGATGTCTTTTAAAGATACCTTTACGCTGTTCACAAGCATGGCGTTCTCTATGATGTGCCTTTCTTCTAAAAAAAAGAGAACAAGTTGAATGTTGAATCCAGATATAGGGTACTAAAAAAGAGTCACTAGGAAAGATTATGATGATGGAATACATGTACAGAGTGAAAAATAAATCCGATACACCCAATTGGATTTAACTTTTTTCCAATTATCCCTGTTTCTTTAAAGTAAAGTTTTATACAATTCAAGGAGTCAGTCTGCAATTATATATAATCAAAACGAAGATACTACATTCGCCGACATAAATTTCGAGACAACTAAAATTTTTATCAAATTTAATGCCTGATAAAATTTTTCTGTAGTCAATTCAATTTATTTTTTCCAAATGCACACAAATGTGTCGATTTTAGTTAATTTTACTCAAATTTCGAAAAAAGAGTTTGACAAGGTGAAGTATCTTAAAGAAAATAGCAAGCAATATTTTTCCTTTAAAAATAATATTGCGATCTGAACTCCACCGGATATGGTGTTTTGTAGAGTCTGATGAATATTTAACATTTTGCTTTAAGAACTGAAACTCCTTTAGGCACCTGGAGCTGGGGAATGGGAGACAAAAATTGCAAATTGTGTGATACGGCGAACGGTTGTAGCGTTATAAATGCTACCAAACCCAGTAATATAGTTTCTTCCCATTCACCGGTAGATTTATGTGGTTGTTATTCTCTTTGCCTTACATTAGAACCTAACATACCTGTTCCGAACTTAGAATATTTCAAATATAAAACATTAACTATTTCATATATGGGAATATTGGAGACACCGGTATCGACAAATACAGTTCCGAAGTGCTCGAAGCCGTACCTCCGTTTTGAACCGCTCCGCTCTCTTAATGGAAGTCGAAGATATTTGCTTATGGAAATTGACGTGGTTTTTTCGTTCGAAGCGATGAACGCGATACTATTGTAACTTTTGACTATCAGGTCCATTTTTCGCATCAATTCATCATGATATAAACTGGCAAGCACAGAGTCATTAATATTTTCTCTTATTATCGACAATTTGGTGCCCTAAATGTATGTTATGTAAAGTGAGGTGACTCTTTAAAAAGGTATGTTATAGCCTTGCGTTTCTATATCAAATAATTCAAATTATTTATAATTTTACTAGAATCCTTTCTCGGGGCTGAATCCCCATCCTCCGCCCGGTCTTCCTCTAGCCTAGAGAGATTTATTGTCGAAATGATGCTGATCGCATGGTGTGACGTGCAGCTTCGCAGGAAGTGGTAAAGAGCCTTAATTGACGCCAATTAAGTAACCGTGTGCACCAACCACTGCCAGTGATTTTCACTTCTGTGTGACCAGGTGTAAATGAGAAACAATTTGGCCCTATAATTACCGATCCTATTTTTATCGAACATACTGTTAAGTGATTTTTAATCGACAATTATCTTTTATTGTCTCTATTACCGTTTCTTATTACTACTTGATTAATTGATACAGACTTTCTTCACTGTGGTATCGTATATCTAGCTAATATTGAAATTATCTGATATTGTCTTGATTAGGCAATGTGTTGCTAATATCACCGTAATTATTTGATTAACCTTTATTTGTATAACGTACATTTACCTAAATGCTACTCCTTTACTGTAGGTCATATAATTACCTACTTACCGTATATTTTTCGAACTTACCGTAAAATGACCCTAAGTCGTTTATTATCTTGTATCCTATCTGTTTGTTACCGTAATTTGGTTTAGTAATACTTACTTTCTTTATTATCATATCTGATATTATCTAGGTTAGCGAATGTTTTGCTAATATTATAGTAATTATTATCTGATTTATTCTTGTATTGCGTATACTCACTTAAATGCTAGCCCCTTACTGCAATTTCCAGTAAACCTAATGGCAGTTAGACCAACTACCACACTAGGTTTTTGTCCGTAAGCAGGTTACTGAATTGACCTCACTTCGATCTCCCCCTGTAGATCTTCACTGGCTATCAATTTTCTTTGGAGGTTAAATCATTTGATTTACTATTTTTAACTGTTTATTTGTCCAATGATATTATCGCTGCCATAGGATTAATTTATAATTCTTTTATTTAGATGATTAATCTTTATTTAGGGCCTTCTGAAATTGTCTGTTACTTAGTCAGAACTTTATAAATTCAGAATTTAGTTAGGCAGTATTCATGATTTAAAATGTAAGATCAAGGGTTAATGATTTTATAATTTGGGTGAGACTTAGCTTAAGGAAGCTTATAATTATTTTAAGTACAATACCATAATCTCAATTAGGTTTGAGACCTAATTAATGTTCCATTGTGCGCGAAATGTCTCAGAATATATTTTATCTTTAAATAAATATCTTAAGTAGGATCTTTGATGTTTATTTTGGTATGCTGAAGTCAAGGTGAAGTTAAATTTATAGATATCTTTTAATGTTTCTCGATATTTTTATATAGGGTATTTTTCTAAATTTTACTACCCAAATTTCAATGCTTAAAAATAATTGATGTATTGACACTAGAAAATTTAGTGGTGCCTTCGCCCAACTGTCAAAAACTCCTATTAACACCGCTGAGTGAACCAGACCTATGGACCGGTTGTTAAGAAATTAACTAATCGTGTTACACGGTAACGAAAGTAGATAGGGTGATCGACGAGGAATTTTGATACCGGCCTGTCTATAATTATTTTCCATAATACCTCTCTGAAAACCATCATTTTCGACGTCTCTGTAGAGCAAAGAACGTAAGTCTTTCCGGGAAAAGTTTTCCGGTGAGGGCCCACGGGAGAAGTTTTTGCGTTCCCTAATTTCAAGTGCTAAATTTGCAGATATTTAGTTATAAAATAATCATACAGTGTAATAAATTGAGTTAAAATTATACAGGGAGGCAGTCTACAAAAATAATCTAGTACATTTTAGCGTCAATAGTCTAATTTTAAGTGAAATTATTTAATTTATTCTGACCTTACTTGTCACAAATTCATCTTACTTTTTCGTGTCCGGAAACAGTCTCTCTGCCCAGTATTTGGCAACGTTCAGTGGTTCTGGCTTGTCAGTCCATAGTTCGTCGAGGGTGCACTGGTAAGGGCAGTTTGGGCATGTTAGTAGGTGCTCCATTTCTTGTACAGCCCCGCAGTCGCACTTATCGTCATTTATTTCCAACAGGCCCCACTTGATGAGGTTGGTCTTTACAGGGGCTACACCAGTTCTTAGGCAGTTAAGCGTTCTCCAGGTTTTCCAGTAGGTTAGTGACCCACATGGAGGGGCCTCTGCTATTGGGTAGAATTCGGGTGGTTCATCCAGTGGGGTGCTCAGGAAGCGGTTTCTTGATTTTAATCTTCCTATGTGTCCTTCCTGTCCGAATAAGGAGTGGCGATCGTCGTAGATCTGTCTGACTCTTTCACTAAACTCGTGGGCAGTCCTACGTGAGTCGGGGTCCAGGAAGCCTGCTGCCTTGTATAGTTTCTGCAGCGGTGTCGGTTTCATGCGTCCTGTTATTAACCGGCATGTTTTGCTCAGGCTTACGTTAACCTTCTTCGCATGGACGGATCTAGACCAGACTGGGCAGGCATACTCAGCAGTTGAAAAGCACAGTGCATGCGCAGTAGTTCTTAGTACTGTTGGTTTTGCACCCCATTTACTGTTTCTGAGCTTCCTTAAAAGGCTGTTCCGCGCCTCCATCCTCTTTCGAGTTTTTTCACAGTGAAACCTATATGTTAGGGAGCGGTCCAATATGACTCCAAGATAGGTGGGCTTTTCGGTATGTTCTAGAACGGCGTTATTCCAGGTGACATGCAGCTTCCTGTTTGCCTGTCGAAAGTGAAGGTGAAAGGCGCTGACCTGAGTCTTCGAAGGGTTTGGCTTCAGAGAGTTATGTTGGTAGTATGTGGACATAAGGTCTAGGGCAGATTCCAGTTTATGAAGAATAAGTCTCTCATACAGCTTGTATAGATGGCAGAGAAGTGATATCGGGCGATAGCTTTTTGGTGACTCTGGGTCAGCAGAGCTACGACTTTGGCCTTTCTCCATAGTTTTGGAATCTGAAAATTTCTCCGCAGCAGTTAAAGAGATCTAGGGTCCATTGTATGGCTGATGGCCCGAAGTGTTTTGTTTGCTCCACATCATATATCGTCCACTCCAGCGGCTTTTCCATTTTTTAATGCGTTCACTCCCTTGTTAAGTTCTTTAATGGTAAAAGGTGAATTAAAGAATTAAAGTGATTTGTCTCATTTGTCGGTATTCTGCTGAGTCGTACCTTTTCGCATTTATTATCTGGTTTACCATTTAGGAGGAGCTGGTGGGCTACTTGATTGGGTGTTACGTTTGAAGGAGCTTTGCTTTGTCTTGGGTCGCCGCGCCGCCGCCGTCCAGTTTCTTTATCAGATTCCATGCCATTTTGCTGCTGTGTGACATGTCCATTCGCTCCAGGGTTTCTATCCATTTTCCTTGCCGGGCTTCGCTCAATGCTGTCATCAGTGCAGTCCCGCAGGTTATAATTTCTTCGCTAAATGGGTCTTTAGCAAATAGTTCTTTATATTTATCAAAGGACTGCTTGGAAGTGTTTGACAGCCCTGGGATGTATTGTTGTCTACAACCTCTTGGTATGTGCCGTTTTGATACCCTTTGCATGATTTGCACAAAGGTTGTTACGGTAATTTTAACAATTCCGTAACATCAGGTTTTTCCGAGTTTGCTTGTATTTATTTTTGGTTTGAAATAATAACTTTTCATCTTCAACCTATTTTGAAGTACTGTCTGAACCGACCTGGTAGCAACAGTGTGGAAAATTCCGCATTAAATAGTACGAAAATATTAATAAATATTAAATTTTTATGTTGCCCATCGAGTTCATTTAAAACTAATTTTTGTCTCTTAAATATATCAGTCGATAATAATTATCTAGTTAATATAAAATGAAAATTAATATTATGGGTTGAATCTACATAAATACAGAAGTAGTATATTATTTAAAATTATTAAATAATTTCAAATATGCAGATCATATTTCATGCTTAAAATCGGTCGCTTCGAACGGTGGAAAAAGTTGAAATATTTGTGACGACTGCGTGTCAGTGTAATTTTTTTCGAGATGTGATTCTGGTGGAAGGTAAGACTCGATTTTAAAATCTGTCTTGTACCGACAGCCAGCGTGAGAGGTTGTGAGAAGGTAGGGCTTGACTTTTCCTTTATTTTCTTTGCGTTATTTGATCTTATTTCTAGTTTCCTATATCGTAGAGTCTGTAGGCAGAATAAAGCTGCTAGGCGTGCGAATCTCTGATATCTGCCTATTAATAAGCTCGTGAATATCTGATATTTGGCTACTATCGTTTCGCATACCACGTTGTCTATTGCCGTGTGTATGTTTGTGCCTGTAGGGCATGTGAATTAGTGGTTTTTTTTTGGGCTTAAGGCTCTTGTAAGAGAGAAAAAAGGGACTTGATCCTACAAAAGGTTATTAAATTTCGGGTTTAGTTCAGCAACCCAACTAAGGAATCGATCAAATTGGCCTATAGGGCTCATATTTAGGTTCTAGTTAGAGGTAGCAATTTTTAGAAATTAATAACGAAAACTGTCGAGAGTGTAGGATACTGAGTCTAATTTTCTCTGGTATCGTTATCGGATGTTAGGAGTTATTTAGGGAATCAGAGTTAAGCTTAGTGAGTTGATATTCGGCCTATAGAAGCAGTTTATCGTCACCTTCTTATTTAAAGAGCGCCTTCTCAAGCCCTTCTCGACCGTGGTCGGTACAAGATCATAATAATTGTTTGTTTGTTTTATTTCTCTATTTCTATTTAAATTTGTTGTTACTTTTATTTTGGAATTAAACTGATTTTTGAGTTAGAAAATGACTTTCAAGCAATAATGGAATTGAATAATTGTCATTACCTTTATTTTGAATTGAATTGATTTTTGAGTTGAAAAGTAGCATTCAGAAAATAATTGCATTCGGATTATCTGTTTAAATTTATCGATTTCACTTTTGATCTTACCTGATTACTGTAATTGTTTTTTATTGAAATATTGTTCATCACAATCTTTATCAGCTTAAACAGCTATTTATTTTATTTATTACTTTTAATCAGTTCACTGCTTAATTTAAAACCATAATTATTGTCTATGGTCTAAACAATTCTGTGCAAATTGGTGGAGGCATATTTAATTAAATTAAATTCAATTTTTCCTTCAACGCGTTTTGGCATTTTTCAACATTGTTAATTGAGAAGAATTATTTCTAGCTATCTCTTGCCAATCTTTATATTAAAAGCCTAAGCTTAGACAAGCGACATTCTCCGCCAAGTTGAAACAGAGTTGTATTAACATTCTTGGTGAACTCTTTAACTGCCTTGCACTGTTTTTTTTTTCATGCTACTAAGTCCACACGCACTCGGCCTACCAGGACAGCTTCCAGTGACGTCACAGGACAGATCCGAGGCACTACAGCAATTTCCAGGAACCCTCTCCAGGAAGCTCGGAGGAAGCATAAAGTGATTAAAGGGCAGTTATCACCAGGAAGGTTCAACAGAATTAACAGTTATTTTTGTTAGAAGGAAATAGAATAAAAATTGTTTTTTGAAATTTCTAATCTTTTATTCTGCGCTTTTAACCACTAAAGCACTTGAAAAAAAACTTTCATAAGCATGCTCCTTACCCATACACCCTGAGATATCTTTCAGTTTAAATTTTTAGTAAATTAAAGTAATAGTTTAAAGAAAAGTGCATTTAAAGTTTATAGTAACAAATTGGCTTTTTATTCGAATTATAGTAATTGTAATAAGGCAATTGAAATTATATTTTAACAAATCAAAGTTTATCTTAACTAATTAACTCATCTTGTAACCAATTAACTAATTGCATTTTTTTCTCGTAACAAATTGCTTAATATCGTAACAAGGTTTGAGAGTTTTCTGGAGTCGGAGCTAGGCTTTTCAGTTCTGCGTCAAGATTTGTGGAAAATTCGGTCCAGTTTGCTTTTTTGAAGTTGAATCTTCTTCGGAAAGGTATTTCCGCGGTTTTAACTGCCGAGTACACCTGAATACCAACAGACCTATGCGTTCTTGGGATCGGGCTATATAAATATATTTGATGCAGGAGTCTTGAATATTGCGGCTTACGAAACAGTTGTCTGGGTTATAGCCCCGCTTCCAGATCTTACTATTGAACGAGCAGTTTTGGGTCGTGTATTAGGGAAAGGTTACTAGCTTCGGCCGATTCTTCAAGCAGATGTCCGTTAGTGTCTGTTGTGTCGTAACCCCAGGATGTGCTGTGGCAGTGCAAACTAATTTTTCGAAAATTAAAAGAAATTGAGTAAAATCCTTATATTGATGAAAACAAATTATTAACTATGGGAAAAAAGTTAGCGTACATTTAATTTGATAAAACTCTTAGTTATGCCGAACTCTAAGTCGTTAAGCGCATTTTGATGAAATTTTTGAGAATGTGTCACTGCAAATCGTTTTTTTTTTAATCTCGGTGCTTTTCGCATACTGAACTTAATTCCGGCTTAACTAAGTCCAAATTTTTTTGAAAAGTAGGTTTGATTTATATATAACTCATTGAAATATTGATAAACGAATAACAATTCCACATTTTATAAAAAAAAAACTTTAAAATCTCGGAAACCCTCCAAGTATACTCCAATCTGTTGCCGAACTTCATATATAATCATGTCAGCAAGATATACCCAAACCCCAGACCAAATATCTGTATTTAGAGCCCCATCAAGCGAAATTTTCCATTTTCATCCTTCGGGCCACGATAAAACTTTTATTATCTTTTCGTATTAAGCGTTACATTTTGGAATGCTGGCAAAAATAATATGGTATTATTTCAGATTATAATCTGGCATTTATATTTCGCAGATATAAACATTTATTTCTTTAATAATATGTAAGTGTGGGTGGCAGAATTCCAGAAAAGCTGCTGCAGATAATATTACGAATTCGAAATGCGAATATTTTAAGTACGTTTTGGGATAAGAGATATCGCGAACGAATGTAAATTTATTTCCTTTTGGATCCTTTGAGGCGAGATCGCCAACAGAAAAGCGGCGTTCGTGGTAAGACCCCACAGCATTAAAACCGACTTGAAAATCGCTTTCTTGTTCTATTTATGATTTTATTTCATTTTGATATCAGCCTTTATTGGCACCAGTTCCCATTTAAAAAGAAGACTTAATAATATTGGCAGTCAATTCAACTTCGAATTATAAAAAGTCAAGGTTGCGCTTGAGGTATCATCAAAAATGAAACTTAAAAAATTATTTTAATAAAAGAAGCACCACTTTATGGCAATGGCACACACACTAAAGGGAGATCCTATGGCATTCGATGAGCCGTGTGTGTGTGCGAAGACTGCGAGGATGTTGATTGACACGGTTTTTAAATAGTTGCAGGTTGTACTTAGGGGGAAACAGATGCCCTGAGAGTGAGTTCCACAGTGATGCAGTGCGCCAGACAAAGAAGTCCTTGTAAAGCGACGTTCTAGGTGTTTCCAGTTGTACGACGAACGGATGCGTCTGTCGTGAATGTCTGACAGACGCTGCTAAGGGCGGGATGATGCTGGCCAAATTGTGGGAACATCTGCCGTGAAAATATCTATAAAACAGGGGAATCTCGGCCACATATATCTGCGGTGTTTCAGACTATCCAGATCCCGGGTCAACCCCGTGTCACCGACGAGACAAATCGAGTCCAGCAGCTTTAGGGTGTTCTTAGGTGCGACACCTCAGATGTGAGAGCAATACTCTAAGCGTAAGGTCTTATTTGCGCTTTGCGTTTTTTCGTATTCTGTATGCGCTGGATTCGTCTGCTAATTTTTTATTCTATATTAAAAATTATAAAGTTTATATCTAATCTAGTTTGAATCGGTAAAAACTTGTTCCGAGTTATCATAAAAATATTGTTAATTAACAAGTGCGTCTGAAACATTTATACATCTGCAAAACGTTTGCCTAGTGAAATTGTTATAACTTTACTGATAACTGAGTCTACTTGTGCTTGACAGACTGTAAAAAAATTGTTCTCAGTTACACGATTTTTTTACAAGATTACATGAGCATGCGTTACTATTATTGTGCTCGCGAAAAACGTCTGCCAAAAAGCTTATGACGGATTTGGCAAACTTAATTTGTGTTCATGTAATTGGCAAACTGTAAAAAGTTGTTCCAAGAGACCATTTTTGTAAAAAATTGGTCCCTTTTTTCTGTCACGAGCCGCTGCCGCCGGTCTATTACCTGTCGTTAAAGCCGCGTTTTCCTCCATGGTCGCTGGTTGTCGGCGACTACGACCCAATCGCGGCGACTGATTCGACATTGATTTTCTGTTTTTCTCCGCGTTGGTGACACAACGAATTTTAGTTAAAAAAATGGTCGACGCTAGACGAAAAGTGTTAATTTTATTGTTGCTAAATTATCAAGATGAGGAATTTATACAACTCAGTTTACTTCAAGACCGCGAAAAAAGGAAAGACATTTTACCGGTATTTAAAAGAAGAGTATTGGAAGGATTCCAGTCAATTTTAATAATAAATCATTTAACAGACAACGAAACGAAATTTAAACAATTTTTTAGAATTCCACGATATCAGTTTAATCACATATTGGAGCTCATACAAAATGATCTTCCGATTACTCCCTACAACCGTGTAACGGAACAACAACTCTCTCAGAGAAGTTAGGCTCAAGAAATCCTTTATTCATTTTAAATCTCCTTATTTTACAATTAATTAACTGTATAGTTAGTGTAAACATTTGCAATCTCCTGCGACTTATAGGCTTTGTCTTTGGGATCATACATTTGTGGACAACTAAATAGTAAATAAAGAAGTTATTCATCTTCAGCATTTGAAAAAATATCCACTTTTTCTCTTCAGCCTGCAAAACACTATAATGTTTGTTTATCTGGAATTCGCCGCGAAATAGTCGTCTGTCTGCTTCTAGAGCAGTGAATCGTTGGCGAACGGCGAATGCAGTTAGTAACGGCGACCAAAAAATCCTAGGAAAACAGTCACATTTATAAAGCATTGCTGATGTCTTGGCGAATCGAAGGCCGCTACTGAGTCGTAGTCGCCGACGACCAGCGACCGTGGAGGAAAACGCGGCTTTTACGAGCGATGCGCTTACAGTGCCTGCCGTCGAATCACGTTAAGCCGCGTTTTCCTCCACGGTCGCTGGTCGTCGGCGACTACGACCCAATAGCGGCGACTAATTCGCCAATAATTTTCTGCTTTCCTCCGCGTTGGCGACACAACGAAATTTAGTTAAAAAAAAGGTCAACGCTACAAGAAAACGTTAATTTTATTGTTGCTTAATTGAAGACACAAGTTGATGAAGGGCCCATGTACAATTAAGTTAATTTTGAGGAAAAGTGGTTTAAAGTTATTATGCCCGGATTTTTTTTGGGGACTATTTAAGGAAACGATTTTTTTTCTAGACAAAGATCTTTAATCCAAAAATCTAATATGCAAAATAGTGTAACAAAAAAATACACACTTTAGGAGAAAAAAAATATAAAGTGTACTTGGACCCTTTATACACTAAGTTTTGTTTTATCTTTCATATAAGTAGTTAGTGTATAAAGGATCTATATACCTTTCAACTAAAATTCAGTGGCGGCTATTCAGCGGAAGTAGGGGAAGTGCCACTTCCTCAAGAAAATGTAATTTAAAAAAATAAAATTAATTCGTTCATCAGTAAAATAATATATTTTAAGATTCAATGATAAAATTTTCTTAGTTTAGGAATAATCTGTTTCCCGTTACCCCCTAATAACTAATAATTCAATTATTTTCAAATATTAAAATCAAAGCTTCATGAAACACGAATCTCGCCACCTGCACATTGCCCGTTAACTCCACTATCGAATAGAACAGAGGTGAACCCACATGAAAATGTCTATTTCTTTTCGCGTACGCGCCGATAGCAGTGACAATCTCATTATCATTTGTGTAGACCTTTAACACGTTCACTGCGATACCAGTCAAAGGGGTCTTGTAGAAAAATGCAGGACCAGACACATGTGTCTGGTGACTGTCTTTTCTTTTGTGCCGGTACCAGACACATGTGCCTGGTAGGTATTACCTTTTTTTTGATATTTGTAAAAACCAGCGTAATTATCGGCGAATGTTTTTTCTATATTTTTCTTATAAATTGTACCAAGAATAAAGGGCTCTAGCCGCAAACAAATAAACTAGACGATTTGACCAAAATAGGTTAATAAAGTTGGAGGCATTTAAGGAAAAACAATAAAAGTAACTTATGATTTTCAAATGTGTTTTATTTATAATAAGCACATGGGCATGTAATAAAAAAAATATTTTAATTTCTAATTCGGTTTAGCTATCTTACTATGTTTTTCGTTAAAGCATGGGAGGCACATTGCTGGATTTTTATCGCAATCGGCGCAATAACTCGACACTTTGGTGACTTTTTTGTCTGCTTCCTTACTGGATAATGTAGCTCTTAGTTTTTTATAGCAACCTACACAGTTTCGACGCCTCTTTCTTCCTGGACCCTGCTCGAAAGCAAATGTATGTATCCTTTTAGGAGTACTAGCTGTGCTTATATTCTCTTGCTCACAGCCTTGTTCCACTAACGCGATTGCTAGGTTCTCTCTGAATTGTAGCATGCTAAGTCTCTTGTTGTTTTTATTAGCTTCATTAAAAACTACATGAGAATTGACAATTGTAGTTCCTAATAATAATTCAAACGCTGTTTTCCTATACCATTTGAGTCCCTTTCTTAAAGATGTATAGTAAGAAGACATTTGATCACTCAGATCGACGCCTTTTTTTGCATTATTGTAATCAATTATACATTTGGGTTTAAGAACTGGCTCCAAACTTCTATTTTTTTTGCCTGTATCTCGAAGGCTGATATCGTGGTCTTTCTTATTAGATATCATAAGAATGGGCCTTTTATCTTGCCACTTTATTATCTTAATACCTTTTCCATCAGTTCATTTTTTTTAATACCACGCTTAACAAATTCTGTTGGGAGACCTCTTCTATTCGATCTAAGTGTTCCACAATAAAAAGTTTTCTTTGCCTGAAGTTTTTTTACAAGTGGGACACTTGAGTAAAAGTTATCGCCATATAAGATGCGGCCTGAATTGAGCATATTATCCATGAGGTTCATAACCACCCTTACGGTATGTGGGTCACTGGAATTATGTTGAGTTTCCTCCTTGCCACAATACACCTTCACATTTATGGTGTAGCCTTCTAAGGTGCACAACTTATACAGCTTAACGCCGTATTTGTGTCTTTTATTTTTAATATATTGTCGTATGCCTAGACGCCCCCTCCAAGGGATCATGATTTCATCAATGACCACTTCTTTTCCTGGCGTTAAAATATTTTGGTATCTAGTATTTAGCACATCCAGAAGAGGTCGTATGCGAAAAAGTCGATCTTGGGATCCAGGTAAATTTTCATTATTGTTAAAATGAACATATTGCAAAAGCAGCAAGAATCGGTCTCTAGTTATTTTCGAGCTAATATATTTATTACGATAAAGGTCATGTTTCGACCAGTAAAGATTAATTGTTGGAACTCTTACTAATCCCATGCATATAATTATGCCAAAGAATTTATACATTTCTGCTTTGTTTGTATCTGTCCAAGATTTGATGCGAGATTTGTTGCCTCGACTTCCAGTATGTATCTGTTGTAGAGCGTACCTGTTTGTTTCAGTAACTATTAAGTCCATAACTTCGTCGTCTATGAAAAGTTTAAATGTATTTAAGGGGCTACTGCACCCTATCGGATCCACATTAATACTTTGTCGAAGTGGGTACTCATTCATGTTGAGCGCATTATCCATATCCATTGGTACCCATACATCAGTCTGCAGGGCTTCTGTAAAAAAATGTTAATAATTGTAGTTTCCGATGTAGTATTTTTATTTATAATAGTGAAAAGAAAAGAAAAACGTAAATATGTTACCTAAAAATTCGTCAGCCTCATCTAATTCCTCATCTGCGTTACTTTCACGCACAGATTCCTCACCAAGTTGTTCCTTGCTACTACAGGAGGCGAGTAATTCTTCATCTGAGGTGTCTGAAGGAGAACTTTGGTCATAATCTGGATCTGAACTTGAGTGAGTGCCGGCAAATGGATCTTCTGGTTCGCTTTCGATGTCCTCATTTTCGCTAAAACTGCCACTTTCTAGTGACTTTTCGACGGGGATTTTTGTTACAGTGTCATCTGCTAATTCAATGGGTCTAGACAAATCTATCTTACTACTCTCAGGATTCACCTCAGCTAACTGCTACAAAATAATTTACACAATTGACCACAGTAGGTATTTTATACACAAATAAATTGAAAAAATTACCTGTGAACCAGTAGATTCAACTACGCTTGATGAATCGGATGTCCCGTAAGTTATTTGTGGTATATATTTTGATGTTTGCTCAGTTGAAGTGATCTCTGGTTCTACTGATTCCTGTATTCACAAAAATTACGACTTGTAGTTTAGGTTATGTTCAATATTGAAGTTTCAAAACCTACCTGTAATTCAATAGATCCACTAGATACACCACCAACACTTGCTATACCGAAATTTCTGTTTTGTTTCAACAACTCAAATATTTTTTGACGTCGCGAAGCCATTATTTCCAATATCACGTCTCAAGCTATTTAGGTAAACAACGTGCAAACGTGCACCAGCTACATGTGCCCGGTACCGCACAGATGTGAAACTGTTTTAACGTGGTGCGATACCAGTCGCATGTGTCTGGTAGATATTACGCATTGTATGAAAATCAAGCGTGTCGCGAGGGTCAAATAGCTACCTGTAACTCTGCTCTGTGACGAACGGTTTGAAAGATAGAGCTTTCGGCACTACGTGATAGATGGCACAACCAGTACCTGTCGGAACGTAATCAGAGATACCAGACACATATAACTGGTATCGCAGTGAACGTGTTAAGGAAGAGGTATCGCTCGAGAGCCGTCGAGTCATGAAAAGTATAAGCGCAACTAGTTGATTGCCATGACAACGATGACGTCGTAATGGTCGTACATTTGTTTGGTTTGCAAGGATTGGAAGAGCTGGCGTGTAGCACTTCCATTCTCAGATCAACGCGAAAGCACGTTGTTTCGTTTATTGCGAGTTTATTAGGGGACATTCCGCCGTGAATTCTTGGAATTATTTTTTATTTGCATTCCACGGTTGATCCATTATAGTATTATACAAGAGATATTTTCTATATATTCTAGTTTTAGTGTGTTTTTTGTAGACATGTGATTTGTATTAGCAACAAATCTTTTTGCTACTAATACAATATGAATATATTTTATTTTTTGATGATTTACCTTATAAAATACCGGTAATAATTATTAACTAATTTTGGCAGTTTGGGCGTGGACCCCAAAAACTTTTCGCCTGCGGTGCTGTTCCTTCAATCGTTGTCGGTAGCTCTTCCCCACTTTTCAAAGCCGCGAGCCGCCACTGCTAAAATTACATTAATTTAACCATTATGCTAAAAGTAAAACCTGACTTAATCCTTAACCTATCTCAATTTAATTTTTTTACGGCTTTCTTACTGCATTGCTTGATTCTTCATAATCTTCTAAAAAATTTTTCATAAAAATATTTGTATTCTTCTTCGACAAATTTCAGCTGCTCCATTATATTTTCCAATTTTTCAGTAGACACTAAATTCTTTTTATTTCTTATAACTAAGTTGACAATTTTGTAGTTCCTGTTCTGAGTAGCTTTTTTTTTAGCAGATTGATCTTTAAAAATGGACAATTCTCATCTAAGCTCCCCTTATATATATAGCTTCCATACTCTTCTATCCTTAACCATTTAATGCTGTCCCTGAAATTAACCTTTTCACCCAATAAGTTTGTTTTCCTATTAATAACTTCTAATTTTTTTGGCAAATCTTCATTATATTTAAAATGTTTTATTTATAATTTAATTTTATTACCACTCTGTAAATGATTTTAAAATTTTATTTATATATTATAACATTTTGACGTATGTCATATTCATATGAAGTAATTTGACAGCTGTAACTGTCAAATGTGACAGTTGTACACGTCATATTTTATTACCAAACACATTTTCCCAAAAAATACCCTATTTTTCAAAATATTTCGGTACAGCAAAGTCGTGCGAATTTTTAGACCAAAAATTCTAACTCCGCGCCCCCCAAATAGAGGACCAACAAAAAAAAATGTTTCTTCTACATAAATCGTTAGAGGGATCAACGTACACGTTACCCACGTACAAATAAAATTTCTTAAATCACTTACAGGGTGTTAAAACCACAATTTTTTCCCAAAAATCCCCTATTTTCGAAATATTTCAGTGCAGCAAACTCGAGCGATTTTTTAATCCAAAAAATCGAACTCCGCACTCCTAAATACCCCCCTCCAGAGTACCAACATCATTTTTTTTTTTCGAAAATTATTTTGAAAAATTTGTTTTCACTTTTATTACAGAAACGGTTAGAGAGATCAACGTACATGTCACCTACATAAAAATAATTTTTTTTAAACCACACATTTTTCCAAAAAACCCCTATTTTCGAAATATTTTGGTACAACGAACTCGTATGATTTTTTAGACTTAAAATTCGAACTCGTCCCCAAATACCCCTCTCCAGGGTACCAACATCAAAATTAATTTTTTTCAAAAATTAATTTCGAAATTTTTTTTTCGCTTTCATTACAGAAACGGTTAAAGGGATTCACATACATGTCACCCGCACATAAATAAAAAAATTTAAATCACTTACAGGATGTTACAACCAGACATTTTCCCAAAAAATCCCTTATTTTCGCATTATTTCTGTACAGCAAACTTTTTACTTGAAACGCACATTGCACGCGGTCTCGCGATTAACTGCAGATTGCAGCTATCATATTAGTAAAGTTGTTTGTTTTTATACCGCCTGTCTTTGTAGTCACGTACACAGGCCCTTTATCTACTATTATAGACAGCGGAAAAGTTTGTATTATTCATAAACGACCTATGTGCACAAGTACGAACATGGGCCCTTTATCCACTATGACATTCTATTATTTTTGATTTGTTAACGATAATTTTGGGACTATGTACAGTAAAATGATACATACGCCCTTAATTCACTAAGTGATATATATTTCGGTATGAACATAGGTCCTTCATCCACTGCTATTTCGTTTATTAGTTGGAAAATTGAATTGAATCATACCAGGAGAGAATTATATGTACTTGGGACCTTCGTTTCCACAAAAAACTCATTTTTTACAAAAATGTTACATGGGCCCTTCATCCACTTACATCTTCAATTATCAAGATGAGGAAATTATACAATTCAGTTTACTTCAAGACCGCGAAAAAAGGAAAGACATTTTACCGATGTTTAAAAGAAGAAAATTGAAGGGATTTCAGTCAATTTTGATAATAAATCCTTTAACTGACAACGAAACGAAATTTAAACAATTTTTTAGAATTTCACGACATCAGTTTAATCACATATTGGAGCTCATACAAAATGATCTTACGATTAATACCTACAACCGTGTAACGGAACCAATAACTCCCTCAGAGAAGTTAGCAATAACATTAAGGTAGGTTCAAGAAATATTTTATTCTTTTTAAATCTCCTTATTATACAGTTAATTAACTGTATAGTTAGTGTAAAAAATTGCAATCTCCTTCCAAACAGACTTCTTCATGGTCTGCCAGATATAGGCTTTGTTTTGGGGATCATAACTTTGTGGATAACTAGATATCAAATGAACAAATTGTTCGTTTTCAACATTTGAAAAATATCCATTTTTCTTTTGGACCTGCAAAACACAATAAATACGTGTTCGTTTACCTGGAATTCGCCGCGTAAGAGTCGCCTGTCTGCTTCTAGAGCAGTCAGTCGTAGGCGAACGGCGAATGCAGTTATATAGTAGCGGCGGCCAAAAAATCCTAGGAAAACCGTCACATCTAAAAAGTATTGCCGATGTCTTGGCGAATCGATCGCCGCTACTGAGTCGTAGTCGCCGACGACCAGCGACCGTGGGGGAAAACACGGCTTTATAGCGGTAAATCTCCGAAAATAGTAGGGTGTACATTAAAACTAATTTTGACTTTGCCTCCCACTTTGGTGTCACAAGCTGAATTTTTCAGGGATGGAAGTACATGATAAGGTAACCCTTATTCCGGAGATAATACAAAATTAGACTGTGCAAAAGGGTACTATCATCAAAAATCGAGATATTGATACCACCGTATAGAGAAAAACATAGTTATTTTTTGGTCCAAAGCACAAAAAGGTTTTTGTAGGGAGTATTTTTTTATAATTATTTTAAAAAAATCATTTCCATTAGCCCTTATGGCCGAAAATAATTTTAAACGTAAATATCTCAGTTTCAGCCGGGCAAAAATTTAGTTAACAAGTGGTCTTTTTTAAATATAACATTCATTTGACAAAAAAGGAAGGCCTAAATGAGAAAATACTATTCTTTATGAAAATTTTCGCCTATGTCTTGACCAGGTAATAGAGCAAATCCCATATTTTTTGCTTGTAAACTAACAATGCTATAACAATAAATAATGAGAGACGTCATGGGTTTACGCCGCGCCGCGCCATAATTAATTCAGACCGCCAGATGCATCATTCATAGTCTATCTTTCTCTTCGCCTTCACGTTTAGCATGCTGTGCTTCTCTCTGGGTGCCGGCAGATGCAACACATATTATTATAATAATATGATTATAGACCTATTAAGATTTGTTTTATTTTATTTGTGTTATAAAACTTCTTGTTAGGTGTCAATTTGCAATCTGCCATATTGTATATCTGTTTTTATCAAAGAATTAATAAGTTTATGTGTTACATATAAAGTACCTATCTAGTAAATTTGGAAGAAATATAGACATTTTTTGCGTTTTTATTATATAGGTATACATACATCTGTTTGTGAATATATCTGGGTAAGTTGTAAGTTTTTGTTTAAAATTTTAATTACAGAAGAATCAGAGAGCAAAAATAGGGATGATGCTAAACGTCGCCAAGGCAATATGCTTGTCGATGCAACAAACAGGGTGCCCGAAAATTAGAGGTCAATGTTTTAATTGCATATTTCATATTTTACACTGAGGCCGAGGGAAATTTCATTCAAATATATTATGTTCCAAGTTATTTTATCCTGAGTAGGTCATGATTGATACTTAGGCCGCTTTCGTTTTAATAGGTTTGTTCTAGCATGAAATTTCCGACGGCTTGAAGCCAGTTTAGTGGATTGACCAGCTGCGCATGTTCGTTCGAGACTTGGTTGCAAACGGTTTGAGATTTTCATCTGCTAGAACGCTTATTTCAGGTGACAATTACCGCGACTGACATTTCGTTGTTTTGACGGTTTTCAACTAGTTTGCAAACTGGATTTTGTTGTTGTTAGAACATCTGACTGGTAGTCGGAATTCTGGTTTTGGTTTGCTAGAACGCGTATATTACTATGCGCAAACTCCGGATGGTTTTGTACCGTTTGAAATCGCTGCTAGAACAAACCTAATATTTCTAAAGGGTGAATAGAACTGAACGGATCAGTTCAGATCATTGTTTAAAACGAACGCACACAAGAAAGAAGTACGTTATAAGTAGTATTTGATTCAGGATCAAAGATTATTAAATTGTTCATTTTCCTTGTTTAGAAAATTTGTACTAATCTTTAAAATCATTTAAATAATACAAATAAAAACATGAATTTTGAACGACAGTATTGACACTAGTGACAGCTGCCCCGAAATTGTGCTGAATGATCCTAAAAATAACCAGGGTCTTTGTGGGTGCAGAGGGGTATCGATTTGAGTAGATCTGTTCAGTTCACTTGGCTAAAACGAACGCAAATGATCGGAATGGTTCACTCCCGGGCAACCCAAAATGGTAAAACGAACGCGGCTTTATTTATATTGTTGGGTACTGTTATCAACATTCCAGTCATAGCCTACTCAGAATAAAATAAACTTGGAACAAAGAATATTAATTTGTCATGTATACTTACGACCCTAAGCAATGACTTTTTTATAATTTGCTTTTTTGAAGGTACCTATTTATTTATACAATATTGCATATTTTTTTAACTGAAATCAAATTAAAATGGACAGCACAACGGATTCAAGTTCAGAAAGCGAAATTGAGCCTCTGGCCTCTTTTTATGTTCGAAATAGACCGAAGTGCATCATATGCAATGATAATAATGGCAAGTTAATCAGGGCAACAGAAAGAACTTTTTCTACTTTTCTTGTGGCAAACAAGATTCGATGTAGTATTGATATTATTAATGAAACAATACAAAAAGTCATTTCAGATGCTAGAATTAGTAATAAATACGACGAAGTAATTTGGCATAAGCTATGCTATATTAGTTATTCATGTAAATGAAATATTGAAGCGAAGAAAAAAATAGCGCAAGACTTAATAAGAATATCATATAAGCATATAACAGTACCCAACAATATAAATAAGTATCAGTCATGGCCTACTCAGGATAAAATAACTTGGAACAGGATATTTGAATGAAATTTCCCTCGGCCTCAGTGTAAAACATGAAATATGCAATTAAAACATTGACCTCTAATTTCCAGGCACCCTGTTTGTTGCATCAACAAGCATATATTGCCTTGGCGCGACGTTTAGCATCAAAGACGTTTAAAATGTTTTTGTTTAGCATCATCCCTATTTTTGCTCTCTGATTCTTCCGTAATTAAAATTTTAAACAAACACAACTTACCCTGAAACAGATGTTTGTATACCTATATAATAAAAACGCAAAAAATTTCTATATTTCTTCCAAATTTACTAGATAGGTAGGTACTTTATATGTAACACATAAACTTATTAATTCTTTGATAAAAACAGATATACAATATGGCAGATTGCAAATTGACACCTAACAAGAAGTTTTATAATACAAATAAAATAAAACAAATCTTAATAGGTCTATAATGATATATTATATGTGTTGCATCTGCCGGCACGCAGAGAGAAACAAAACATGCTAAACGTGAAGGCGAAGAGAAAGATAGACTATGAATGATGCATCTGGAGGTCTGAATTAATTATGGCGCCGCGCGGCGTAAACACATGACGTCTCTCATTATTTATTGTTATAGCATTGTTAGTTTACAAGCAAAAAATATAAGATTTGCTCTATTACCTTGTCAAGACATAGGCGAAACTTTTATAAAGAATAGTATTTTCTCATTTAGGCCTTCCATTTTTGTCAAATGAATGTTATATTTAAAAAAGACCACTTGTTAATCAAATTTTTGCCCGGCTGAAACCGAGATATTTACGTTTAAAATTATTTTCGGCCATAAGGGCTAATGCAAATGATTTTTTTAAATAATTTAAAAAAAATACTCCCTACAAAGACCTTTTTGTGCTTTGGATAACTATGTTTTTCTCTATACGGTGGTATCAATATCTCGATTTTTGATGATAGTGCCCTTTTGTACAGTCTAATTTTGTATTACCTCCAGAATAAGGATTACCTTATCATGTACTTCCATCCCTGAAAAATTCAGCTTGTGACAAAAAAGTGGGAGGTAATTATAATACTAAAACGCCATATTAGCAAAACTATTTACCGGATTGATCAGAATTTTTTAGGATCGACGAACTATGCGAAGAGTTTTGAGCACAAAAACTTAGAAGTGTTTCAAAGAAATTCATTAAATGGGCCTATTACACAAGAATATTAATATTGCCGATAATTATGAATGGAAGTGTGCTATCTAAAAACTGGAGTTTAGATCCATATTTTAGTGAAAGACCTCTATTCTGAAGTAATTTTTCATAAACCACTTTTCCGTACTAGGGCGGAAAAATAAAATTCGATAAAATTGGTGGACAACGTCATGCCAAATTTTATACGTTTATCACCTTGGCAACAACCTGGCAAATTTAAAAGTTAAGTTGAAAGACGTCTAGCCGTCTATCTTTTATCTCTTGTCTTACGATCTCCTACAGATTTAAACCGCAAAATATACTCGTTCGATAAAGAACTGCCGGAGTCGATCCTGCAAACTGCAAGAGACGTTGAGTAGTTCCCCAAAAAATCGAAGGAAATGTATGAAAAAGAATTCTCAACTTTTATCAAATGGTTCAAAGATCAATAAGTGAAAAATTTAAAAGAGCAACTCTCTTTCGCGTATTTCATGCATATAATCAAAACCTGCCTACCCAACACATTATGGTCTAGATATTTAATGCCTAAAATGTTATTAAAAATGAAAAAAATATATGAACATCACGCAATATTTTACACATAACTCTTAATTAAAAAATAAAAAGCTGAGATTCCAGCCAAAAAGCGAAAATTTTTGTTAAAAAACAAATTTCGAAATTCAGGTTACAAGCACCAGATGGAACTTAGATTAGGAAAGGGAGGGGATACCGCGCACTGCATTCAGGCAAGGTTTTCGATCTGTTACCGAAAACGACAAGACGCCATTGCTTTGGTGCAAAACAAAGGATTTGGTACGATCGTGTTTTATTGGGATAATTTGTGTTATTCAAGGGTGTACTGTAAAAAACTGTGTTTTACATAATGGTAGGGTGTGCAGCTTTTGGTTGTAAAAGCTACAGCAGTTCAAAGGACCCAGGAGTTACGTTTCACAGGTAATTAACAAGTGGCATTTCTTGGCAGTGATCGATTTATTTTCTCAAATATTTCTAAAACTAATTATTTTATAGCAATATCTTCTAAATATGATTTATAATATGCTATTATGAAGTCGATAATTATATTGCAGAACATATTCTTGTTATTTGTAATTAGTAAATTAGCTTTTTATGTACCTGTTCCTTACTTTTTCCAGTAGCGTAGGGATTGATCAAAGATAATAATTATTATTCACCACTTACAAATTTATTTTAAAGAAAGTGGCTTGTGTGGTGTTATTTCGCTCATTGTTTTTGTTTTGTGAATTTCAGATTCCCCAAAAATGTTGAGAGACGAAATGTTTGGGTTAATAATATGAAACTTGCTCATTTTCAACTATCTAGTAAGGACAGGCTTTGTTC
Source organism: Pissodes strobi (assembly GCA_016904865.1). Lineage (NCBI taxonomy): Eukaryota > Metazoa > Arthropoda > Insecta > Coleoptera > Curculionidae > Pissodes > Pissodes strobi. Next base: position 22,438 of record JAEQML010053857.1, read on the forward strand.
CAAACACTTTGAACCACGTTTTTTGTATCGACAGATCGAAAAGCGTGTCGGTTAAATGAAGCAGTCCTGACCATATTCCAAGAACTTCCCAGATATCGGCAACCAAAAATGTTAGTCGCTTCCTGGATATTTATAGATATAAGAAAATTAACATTACTATTATACAATTTAGTCTGTTGTAATAAGAGTTATTCAAAAATTCATTAACGACTTGTAATATAGTAAATATCATACATTTATATGTTTGTAACATTTATTGTACACTACAAAAACATTGGGCGAAATTGTTCTGCACTAAATTATAGCACATTATATTATTAAAAATTATATCTAGCGTTTTTACTATTATTTATTATTGCTTATTGCAGGGAAAAAATGGAGTCGTTGTGAAAGTCCGGATCCAACCTCGTCAGCAGCAGCCGAGACTGATACCCTTGCTGATCCCCCACGGAAGAAAAAACTAAGGAAGCAATTGTTTCACCAAGTTGCTAAAAGTAAGTAAGTCGCTGAAGAGCAAATAAATATGGCTTCATTTCATCTTATTGACATTTGTGAACCTCCTGAAAGTTTGGAATCTATTTGGAAGGATCATGATTATATCGTGAATACTTCCATTATAAGTGCGTATTTCTTGCAAATAGTACAATATATAGCTGGTTTTGTTTCACATACCTAAATTATAACGTACAGTAAAATGTGAAACTTGTATTAGAGCATTGATTGGTAATAAACCAGATTTTCTGAATTCTTTAATTCAATTTAAAACTCACGGTGGTTGTATCTAGTTTTTTAGGAACTAATGTTTTTAAGTGTTTAGAAACTCATGTTTTAGAAAATGAAGTTAACCATATATACTTTTTAATAAAATCTGTATGTACAAATTATTTAAATGTAAGTGTAACGGAATATATGTTAAATATATGTTATCAAGTATTAGTCTATTCCGCTCCATTAATTCTACCTGTTTATCAATGGTTTTCAATGTTTAGTATATTGATAGGCAGTTCAATGTTTAGTATATTGATAGGCAATGCTTGAATGCTTCCTTAGTTTGATGCCGTGTTTCTTACAACGGTTGTCACGTGTTTTGAACTGGCCAATGAAAAAGGCCGTTGAATTTAAATGGGTAGAATATACAGTTTCTGAAAAATTTCGTATCATCTTGTGTTAAGACGTCGGCACGGCGAGTAATAATAATTTTTGATCTCAAAATATCTTATTCATCCCGCATATTTTTCAATAATCCTTTCATACTTTAAATATATAATTAAAAATTGTTTCCAATTCAGTTAGATATATTTGGCTTTTGTATTCCATTTTCAAGTAATGGCGATTTCAACAATTGTAAATTTTTTTTGGTGACCTTAAGGTTAAATACCGATTGTTTGGTGAATAGTTGCGTTTCTTATTGGTCAAATTCGTGTAATTTGATAATGGTTTAATCCAAATTTATCGAGAACGGAATTATTTCATCGTTTTAAACGGTCACACACATTATTTAGATATTTTCATTTAGATTTGACGATATTGTTGGGAAGATTCGCAGAGCAGCTTTTATCTTTTCCTGTAACAGGTAGTAAATTGAATTTGTAGTAGAATTTATCTGGGTTTTTCCCAGCAATATTGTTAGTTATAGTAAATTTTTCGCTTTTCAGACTTAATTCATTACTTTTTCAGTTTATTTGTAGCTTTAAACTATAATTATTATTGCTTATCGTGTCAACGTTTGATCCATGATGTATCTGCATTGGTTTGCGTATTAAAGAGGTTAAGCACGTGTGAAATTACCTGGTTTATTTTTTCTTTATCGTTTATAGTTCCTATCTCAAAGCGAGATAGTAATTATCTTATCTTTATCTTTGATTAATTGAGACGTAATCTACGTCCAATTATTGTTTATGTGCCAAGGGCCATCTCAATAAATTAAGTAAAGAAATTACCTATTTGGAGTAATTAGACTTGTTTAAGAGAGGTTATACCTCGTTCTTCCTATTTTTTTTTTAAAGTCTAGTGATTTTCTATTTGAAGTTGCCGAGAGCCACTGTTGGACAAGTTTCATAATTTTTTCATAATTCTCTTTTAAATTTCTAATTTCAATCATCATTTCCTTTGAATTTCATATCTCTAATTAAAGAAAAGAAATACCTTGAGTAACAGTAATTATTCATAGTGTCATTTAATCATAGTTATTTATAATTTTTGATGAACTTAAATATTAATTTAAGTTCTGATTATGTTTGCTGCAACCAGTGAATTTTAAAGTTGTTGGTTAAAACCTTGTATATCAAACTGAGGTCCACAGGATACTCTTCTGTGTAATTTTTATTAGCAGTATACACTGGTCTAAGGCGTTTATTATTTTTCTTTACATGTAAATACCGCTGGATGACGTAAACCTCTATGGTCCACGTCGCTGTGCCAGACCTGTAGAGGGAGAACCATACGCTAAGGCTACCCTTTTGAAGGTCTACAGAGCTCAAGCCAGCTAACTTGGGAATAGGCAGAAGCAGGTTTCTAGTAAAGGTCCCAATACAGTTGCATGGACATAGGATAGTAGGACAATTAGGTACGGAGTGGTTAAAGAAAATAATTTGCCTGTAAAGACCAATTAAATGTGTTAATTTTTAATAATTAAATTAATTTCATTTTTATCATTTTGGTAAATTAAATTTTCAGTAATCAATTGTATTTGATTGCATTTTTGCATTTAAGTTAATTTTCATTTGTACCATTTTTGTAAACTAAATTCTCAGTAATCAATTGTAGTTGATTGCATTTGTAATCTAATTTTAAGTCAATTTTCATCTTTATCATTTTTGTAAACTAAATCTTCAGTAATCAAATATGTTCATAACTGCAGTGCACATGGTACCATAAGTTGTAATTTAACCATATAGTTAATATATAATTGTTTTTAATTTATCTTTTTTGATTTATCGTAAGTGGCGCCTTATAAATTTTAGATCACCAAAGGAAATATTTTAATCCACGCCTTCAAGTAAACTAAATAAATTAACTTTTGCTCTATCCTTACAAATTGGTGAATGAGCCAAATAATAAGTTATAAGTACGACTGAGCTAAAAATTCATCACAAAGTGGGCAACACTATTTAGTTACATAAGAATTCATTTTATTAAAAAAAGTTAGACCCACAAGTGGACTCTGTGCGAAGTAAATTTACAAAATTAATTTTATTTAAAGGCCAATAAGATTGTATTATAAAGTAAGCGTAAAATCAAGTGTTAGATAAGTAATAGTTGATAAATGTAAGTAATTCCTCAGATTTCAACTAGAGTTGTCAGGTGTCCTGGATTTGAGCCTCAGATTCCAGCAACCTGCGAAGACCTCTTCCAGCGTGCCCAATGTCCTGCATTCCATGAATGCTCAAACTATTCTTCTTGGGAATTGTTTACCATTACCGTTTCACTTAAAATTTCACTCACAGCGACCACGGAACACGATCCCAGTCACCTCTACCGCCACCGCCCTCTTTCGTTAAGCTGCTACGCTACTTGTTTGTATTATTGTATTTGTATTTAAAATTTGCAGGGTTCTATTGTAATGTAGGAAAATCAGAATTTATGAAGTTTAATAAAAAATGTCCTTCTTAATATGCGTTTGTCCTTCCCTTGTCAACTCTGTGACCTGTAATTCTCAAAATTAAACATGACAAGCCTAATTTCAACACCAAGCTCAGGTAGCAAGAGCCAATTAATTTTAACACTTATTAGGATGTATTTAAAAGAGCTAAATCTGTAAACTAAATAATGTTGACATATTTATTTTTTAGATTAGTAGTAGGATTTACGCTGTAAGGATCTTTCTGTTCACATTTAGTTGTAATAAGATATCTAGCAATCCTGGCATGTTAAGTTGTTGTTTTTGATTTGGCTCTCAGTTGTAAATGATAATAAATTTTCGAAAAATAGATTCTTATCGGAAATTAGCAAGTTTTCCTTTTAACAGTATTATTTCTTTTTTTTTATGTTCAATAAAAACTTTTTTATCTACCTGGTCTTTCATTACTATGTATTTCAATTCCAGTAATAAAAATAAAGAATATGAAAAGAGTAGAAATTATAGGCATATATTACAGCATTTATACATGTATATATCTGCCACAAAATATAAAAGAAACCGAAAATGTTTTGTTTTTTTAAATTTTGAACACTTTGCTGTCTTATAATAAACAAATATTTTAAGATAGTTTTTTTCCGAGTTTAAATCGCCATGCTACGCCACTGGCACTTTGGCTTTGGTCCCAACTGGTAACAGACGTCTGCGGCCTATTATCTGTCCTCTCTCTTTCCTTGTCTAAGAGATGGAACATATCATCTCATCGTCAAAGCACAAATATCTATAGACTCTGGTCAAAGTAGCGGCTATTTTTGGATTACCCGGCGTATGCCGTTGGGAGGAACTCGCAAAAAAGACCACTGTTGGTCTTACGGAAAAAGAGAGCTCTTTGACTGTGAAAGTACCTGACTCGAAGGTAGCATTCTGCGTAGTATCTTCTAATTTTTATACTTTTGAATTTGGCTCGTCCAGAAATATAATTATTATTAAAGCCCGGATTTTATAAATGTTTGTGCTTCTGAATGGGAAATGCATATTTTATGAACTATTGCGTATCCAAGCATGCTTTGGGATTTCTGTGTTATTTTCTTACGTTTTATGGCCCCACGCCATCAGGCCGCCTAAACGGAGCTCCTTAACACCTGAACTCGATTTAGATTGGGATATCCTTAAGAGGGCACTAAATAGGCTGATATAGTAATAAAGTAATAAACTATTCTTCTATTGAGAAATTGCATTAGCCATTGCGTTTTTTTGGCCAGATGTTCTATCTAGAATTTCTTTAGCTACACCTTATTCCTTCTATATATTATTTATTTGTTCACATTTGTTACAGTTTACCAGTATTATTGACGTTGTCGTTCGTCGTAGCGGCAGTTAGTATTGAACGATATCAAACAAAGTGAAAGTCAAAACGAAAGTGATGATTATGTCAAAAAATAAATACGATGTACTTCGTGCATTAAGCTCTATCCAGAACTTGTTTTGCACGTCGATCATGTTTTTTATAAGTCCTGTTTAAAAGTTGTTTCCTGCTCCAAGAAATTCCAAATAGACCAACACATTAAGACGCTGTCTTACATTGCTGAAGTCAACAAGATGAAGTCCGGTCCCATTTAGCCAAAGTTGAAGGAGTCTTCTGAGACTTTTAAAAAATGAAAATCATGGCCAGACAGAATTTAACGATCTGTGTGAAATGTTTTGGCTGCTAATATTCATTTAAACAAGCTGACCAATCCGCAAGTAAAGGCTTCTCTGAAAAAATATTCAAAATTTAATGCTCCAGATGAATCAACATTAAGAAAAAACATCTTTGGAAAGGTGTTTGGTACCGTGCTAGATGAAATAAAGAACGACATTGGAGGTAACTATATGGTCGACAAACCAACTGATTCGAGTGATCGTTATATAGTCAATTTAATGATCGGAAAACTCACAGAAGAAGAACCTGGAGAAGCTTACCACAAAGCTATAAAAGAACTGGAAAAAACAAATAACTTTACAGACCCGTTTTATTCAAGAAACATTAACAATTTTTTTTTACCGAATTCAGATCGTATATATAGATATGTCATGTTGTCCGATGCTGCGGCGTATATGGTAAAGGCAGGATATAATTTAACAATATTTTATGAAAATTTAATTCATGTAACTTGCCTAGCTTAAATTTAAGATTAAATAGGGTCGCGGAAGTTCTTAGAGCTTCCTTCCCGTTGGTCAATGACCAACGGGAAAAAAATATTCATAAAGATCCCATTATGAAGAGTACAGTTTCACAAGGCAAATTTGCCCCGAGTACCATTACCACCTGAGCCTGTCCTGACCAAATGATGTACCATGAAACGTGCGGTAATATTTTATGCATATAATGTTCAAAAGTTAAAATATCTGATGATGCTCAGTGCATCCAATAGTGTTAAGAAATATTTCACAATGTTAAAGTGGAACAACAGTTAATGTATATTAAGTGTAAGTATGTACTTCTAGCAGACAGTATTTTGCAACTAGGAGGTGTAGTTGCAAAATTAGAAAGTTTAATAGAAAAAAAACAGAGATTTTAAGGCAAGTCGTAAACACAATGTCAGAGAAAACTGTAAATGAATTGACTATTGAACCTGCCTTACTTCCATGATTAAACGTTTTCCCTATAACTTCAGTAGATGTAGAGAGATCGTTTTTTTGTACAAAGATACCTAAGGGTATCGCCACAGTTTTTTAGTTCATATCCTGCCTCAAGGATAACTAGTGCATTTATAATTTTTCAAATTAATATTATTATAAGTAAAGTTCGGATTTATAAGCATAAAAAAAGGCAAATAAAGCGCTTAAAAAGCATAACGATTTTACAGAAAAAAGCGGAGTAAAAAAAGCATGAACAAAGTATATAATTTTAAAGAAGTTATATTTATTTTTGCGTAAAGTAAACATTTTATATTGAATATAATATGAACATAGCTTATGTTTTAATATGTAACTTCGTTCTGCAAGAACTTGTTTGCTTCCCGTCAATAGGGAACGTGAGCTGGTACTAAACCGAACACGAGACAGCTCAGATTTAGGCGAAAATGGGGACTCGGGAGTTTTCGGGGTCGGTGAAAACGAATTTGGACATAAAAAACTGTGGCCCCTAGGGGGAGGCTCCGCGATAAAAAAAATCGATTTAATCGGTGGAAATCGACGAAAGTCGGTGTGGTAGGTCGGACGGGTACCGTTTAAACGAAAAAAAAATTGAGAACTTAGGGGCCCCTATTTAGGGGGTGAGGTGATCCCGTGGAGATAGAGGGCTTAGAGGGGTTCTCGACGACGCCGAGTTCGAATCTGACCTCGGCGGGAACCTATCTCCCATAGGTTCCGCGGTAGGAGCCGGAGGAGGTCGAAAAATATTTTTTTCGGAACGAGACCCAAAAAATGCGCCGTACGGATTAGACTTAAAAAAAAGTACTCCGCGCAATTTTCGATCCGCGGCTCCTATTTCGAGAACGCTCGCCCCATAGGTTCCAAAAGTGGAAAATTGTGGTTTTCGACCCTTAAATATTATTTCGAAGAAAAACGCTTTCGTGGGTCTTTTTATATTTAGGAGACGGTTTTTTTTCGCATTTGGAGTCTACCGGAAATTCGGCTCCTACCGGCTTTTTTTGATTTAAATTTCGAGCTAGCGAGGTCGTATTCGGCAGGGGGGTGGAGGGCATCGGTCCGAACCCCCACCTAAAATATTTAAAGTCGCTAAGTTCCTTAGGGGCTCCTGGAGGGTTAAAATTCGGGTTAGGGGGATTTTCGACGATGCCCAGTTCGAATCCGACCTTGACGGGAACCTATCGCCGGTAGGTTCCGCGGTAGGAGCCGAAAATAATCGATATTTTTCGATATCGAAAATTTTCAAAGATTAATCGTTTCCTTTCGCCCTTGAAATATAACCTCAGATCCGCATCTAAATTGGTGGAACCTATCCGGCGAATAGGCGCCCGCGCGGTTTTTAACCGGTAGGCTCCGATATAAGGAGATGACCTGCAGGGTCTATATTTTCATGGTAGATGTACCACGTGGGGGGCTACCTGGAATTAAATCGGGGATGCCGGGGCTCGCTTTTAAGGGGGCTTTTGGGGGACTTTTTGTGCAATTTCGTTAAAATATATGTAGAAAAGCATCAAATATGCACGAAAGGTCGAAAAAAGCACAAAATGTTAAAAAAAGAAAAAAAAGCATACACATTTTTTTGTCAGATGATGTATTTTTTCATGTTTCGGCCATATTTGCGAAGAAATTTCATCAGCTTTTATTATTTATCATAAGCATTATGCTTATAAATCCGGACTTTAATTATAAGTTTCATATAAATTGATATAGTAAAATTGTATTTGTGATTTAATAAAATATATACAACTTTAATTTAGTGAAAATTTAATTTAGAACATCGAAATTTATTTGTTTTATTACTGCATATTTATTGCATATTTATGTATTTTTCTTGCGTAAGTCCTGCATACATTAAAAAAATGTTCATATATATGCGCATATTCTTAAGGTTTTTGGTTGCATCTAATTCGGTCTTGAATTATTATAAGTGAACTGTGCAATATTAGATTTTGCGGCAGAGGGTTTTGCACCATTTGCATACCCCACGAAAACCTGCTTGTTCATTAACGTTTAGTTGCAAAACTTAATTTTTTAATTTCTAGATGCAAGCAGGGCTTGTTTGTGTTTTTACATAGCCATTAGGTATACCTTATTTCAAATGAAACTATTTTAAATAATTTTGCATTTTATTCTAGGTGTATCAGCCACTAAAAGTTTAACTTCGCAGATCTAAAACAGCTTCCTTTATCTAATGTATTACGGTATGAATTATTCATATAATGAGAACAATAAAGAAAAACTTGCGAAAACATCGTTTTTCTTACCTTCTAATTTGCCATTATTGACTAACAAAGAATTATTGGACTTTTTCGACGAATTTCTGGAAAACTGGCTATGCGAAGGACTCGAATCGGAACTCTTCTTCCCGACAGCTTCGTGACATGAATAGGATGTGTGCGTTATTGTCAACATCGGATGAACTGACCCTAGAATAAAGTGAGTAAAATAAAATGTGATAAAAAAGTAGCGTTTTAAAGTATTTTCCGTATATATTTGTATTATTTTTTGTTTTAAAATAAAATCTATTTATATATAAGTGGACTGACACTTAATACCGGGATGGTAAGATTTTTTACTTAACTAGCAATATTGTTCCGTCTGTTCTACTTTTTACATCAGGTAATAGATATTTATTTAACTAAGCAAGAAAAAAGATTATTTGATCGTACCCGCATCTTAAAACACGGAACTTCTTTTTATGCAGTGCTAAATAAAGCTCACCAGAGATATCACAAGTGAGTTAACTGTAAAGTTAAGAGATTTTCTTCACTTTTCTTTAATAGTTCAAGCAAGTTATTTTTGAAAAGCTGATGCTAATTTCAGAAAAGAAGCAAATTGTGCAGTATCACGAATTTAACCAGTTTGGTATAATATTAGGTTTGTTCTAGCAGCGATTTCAAACCAAAGCCAAGCCATCCGGAGTTTGCGCATTGCGATATAAGCGACGCTTAAATCGCTATGCGCAAACTCCGGATGGCTTGGCTTTGGTTTGAAATCGCTGCTAGAACAAACCTATTATTTACATACAGATACCAAACTTTATCCAAATCGGCTTAGATAAAATATTTCAAGCTTTCTGAATTTAGGCACGCTTTATGATGCACGACAAATTAAAGTTTCTTTACAATGTCTTAGAAACTGGGACTGAAACTTTATTCTCATGGGTAGACTTTAAACTGAAAATATTTTCTAATTAGTCGAAGTATACTCTGGAATATTTTGCTGATATTTTTCTAAGCCAAACGGGTATTCAAATATCACAGTTCAGTTAAGAATAAATATTTGCTTGCCACTTACTTTAATACTTATTTATTTTATGGCAAAAAATTTAAGAATAGGATTGCTCGCGAAGTTATGGTGGCCCAAGCATTATTTATTTGTTCACTAAATGAAAATTCCTAGATATGAGTGTATTTTTGCAATCTAATTCCCAAATTCATTTATTCGTGTTTAACACCATGTACCATACGTCAGATATACAAAGTTAAAAATGTAGTCTCATTGACAATAATTAAATTAGATGTATCTCAACTTATAGCTAGGTGGCTGAATATGGGGTCAAGTTTCCAAGGTAGGTTATTTTTTTTAGTATTCTTCTATTTAAGAACACTCAATTTGTAATTTTAGTGACTTACGTTAAGATTTAGATGTTTTTTACATTAAGATTTAGTGTTTTTTGATGTAGTATTTTTGTCATTCAGTACAAAAAACTGGTGTATACATTTAGTGCATTGTGCACATATCCAAACTAAACCAAACTTAAAAAAAAATTAGTACAATGGATTTAAAAAGAAAGTAGGTACATGTTCCAAACAGTTATCTTAAGTTTTTCATTTATTAAGAAAAATCGTGGCTTTTATATAGGTGTAGTGCTAGACTTCAAAGACATACAGGCGGCGAGTATGGAATCTAAGCAGCAAAAATAATGTGCAGGGTGGCTTGAATTCGAGTCTATGTATGGGGAACTCGAAATATTGAAAAGTCGTTTTATTTTATTCCTGAGCTTATTTAAACGGATTTTAAATTGAATTGCACTTTTCCATTGCCACTTTATCCGCTCTATCCAATGGTGGTATCCAGTCTGGAATCCAACGTTTCGTCTTCAAGGGGTCTTCATCAACTTTCTTTTTTTAAATACGAAGTTTTTTTTATCGTTTTTCAGATGATATTGCCGATATTAATATGAATGTCTTTTAATTTTTAATAATGATTGTTTTTTTAAATTTCATTTTAATTTTTTTAAATATTTATTTTGGATTGGGGTAAAAAATCAATGAACCTGTTTATTTAATTTTATCCTTTTATTTTTATTCAAAATAAATTTATTTCCACTTAACACAAAAACCAAAATAAAATATTTTTTTAGAATATAAAAATTTCAGAAGTAACAAACTATTTAAAATTACGCCAAAGCAAAATAAGTAAAATATATATTTTTTTAAATATTAAAAAAGAAATTAAAAACACATATTCATATTAATAACGCCAATCCCATCTGAAAAACGACAAAAAAATAAATTTCGTATTAAAAAAAGGAAGGTGATGATGACACCTTGAAGACAAAACGTCCAGGAAAAAAATTAAACGATTTTTCAATATTTCGGTGTTTTCCGGATATCTCCGGAAACACTCGGAATTTTAAAACTTTCTAAGCGGCATCGGCATATTGTTCGGCGCAATTTTGCCCTAATTTGACCGACACTGTATCTTTTAGTGTTTTCGAGTTTCCCATACATAGACTCCAATTCGAGCCACCCTGTACAGCAGATGATCCAGATAACTCTTTCAATGAAAATAAGTTTATTATTTTTAAAATTAGAAAAAATATTCCTAACAAAGGTTGTTCCATTTCATCTGCTTTTTCACATGCTTTGGTGTTTCAAAAATGGAAGGCATATGTCAACTTCGTTTTTTAAATATAATATGCCACATTTTTGAAAACATTTGAACATTCCATTAAATTATGCATATTTTTTGAATAATATACCATGCCTCAAAGCTTAACGGTTTTCGAAATATTGAAGCTTTTAGAATTACGAAATACTACGCTTTTTTCGATATAATGCCTACATTGCCTACCTATTTAGATACTTGCTGCTACCTGAAGAAAAAGGTTTATTTTCCAAATGTCATGGTATTAATGTTTGAAGTCTGATTTACTGATTTATCTTTATTTTCCGCTTATATTTAACAAAATGAGCAATGATATATAGTTTTTAAATTATCACTAAATTGGGAAATAACATACTAGGTAATTAAAACTTATGATCAACCATAAGCAAGAAAATAGATAAAACAAATAATTTCTAGCCAAAATTAAATGCTCTGCATATCCCCCATTAACCTAGTCACATTTTTTCAAAAAATATGTTTTAGCCCACGATACTTCTAGCCTTCCAGAGCATTTATAATTGCCTCGCTGCCATTGTCATTTAAATGTCTTATTTCTTCGACAAATTTTCTCGGAATTTCTTCAATATTGTTACATCTTTCTCTATACAGTATGTTCGCGGAAGGGGTTCAACAGAGGACAAAAAAATCATTCTTGATAACAGTTTCTGCTTGTTTAGAAAATATGATTCACCATGAAGAAACTTGAATATTGTTGTACAAGGTGAGTAAAAAATACAAAAAATTGAGCGAGTCTGCTAGTACCCGAGACACTGATGTGTAAACATATTATCCTATATCGAGATCATCGACATGAAAATCTAATGGCACCTTCGGCCGCGAGACACGTCCTGGATTAGCTTGCTTCTCAATGCGACGGCCTATAATGTCACAATCGGTTTACACATTTCCGTCCCCCCATTTCCGTCCCATTTGCCGATATTTACCCTCATACCGCCGCGTAAGATGTTTACGCATCAAAAATATTATTTTACATTAGACTAAATATACTTTATTTCGCAAGATATGGAAAATGTTTAGTAATTTGTATACAGGGGGCATAAAAAACGAAAATATAATTTTACTTAATAAGTATACTTCTTTCAAAATTTTCTCGCAAAAGAACAAAGATGAAACGGGTTCTAAATTAAAGAGCTGAAGTACAAGATTTCATTAAAAGATTCAAGTATCAAAAGTTTCAATTTTATCGTATTACTTCTTCAAAGTTTCACGTATACCAGTAACGACCCTTAATAACCTGTCAGCGGTGACAGGTTCATAAAAATGGTTCTAGAATTTCTGGGGGTGTTTGTGTTATAGTAGACATGTCTCATATTACTCACAAGTTTTGTTGTTGTATTTTTTTGCTATGTCGTCAACCCTACTAGCAATTACTGTGACACAAGGCTTACCACTGTTTGTGATTTCCCTAAAGATAGATAGATCACATAAATTTATCTTTATTACCAGATATATTTATTTTATGTCCGTAGTCATATGATCGAGCTTCCACTAACAGTTTACACACTTGAGTACATGTCATTAAATTAATTTCTTCTCTTCTTTAACGATAAAAGAACATCCAACCTACTTTTGACCTATTTTATGTGTTGACTAATAGATAAGTTTTTGGTTTTGGATTTTTAACTATTAAATAGCCTTTTAGTATTCTGTTATGCAAAGGTATTTGTAATCTGCATGTTCTTCGCACATATGGTTAATTAGGTTTGTGAAATTTCTAAGGTACTGGACGTTTTGATATTTTATACTTATTTTTTCATCCTTTATTCACGTATTCTGTTTTTTTATTTTTGTTTGTATTTGGGTTTGTTTTATCGTAGCGTCCAACCGTAATAAAATGTCATTTGTTGACGCATTTGTTATAAAAAGTATTTTTTCTACAAACGTCACTAAAAGTACAATTTTTAACGCATGCTGTCAGTGTCTAAAATGTCACTTTATGGCACTGGTGCTAAAAGTAATTTACTTTTAGCACTGGTGCGAAAATATAAAAATGTTTTATATCAGACTGAACTTGCCACTAACATTTTTGAGATCGCACCATCTAATGAAACGGGTTGTACGAAAACTCGTAGTGTTGCTTACTAGGCAATAACTCGAAAGTGACTTTATTAACAGCTTCTTCGATATCCGCAGGAAAAAATTAATTTTCTTGATCATTTTCCATGTCAAGAGATTTGAAGTTAGATACTTGTCAACAAACGGTCGAATTTTCATTACCGTAGCAACAATAAACTAGAGGAATAATTTGACTTCAAAAAGATGTTTTATAAATTTAATAACGTAAGAAATGCGTTGATTTATAATTTGAATGGTGTTTGTAGAAAAAATAGTGTATGATATATGTGCTAAAAGTGATTTTATTTTGTTCGAAGGGATGGGACACTCCGCCTTCGGCGTCGTGTCCCAAACTTCCCTTCTCACAAAATAAAATGTCACTTTTAGCATTTATATCATAAATAACTATTCTGTTATAATGTTGAAGTTGATGTATTTACTTCGTTTCTGTAGTTTCTAAAGGTAAGCGGGACATTTTCAGTCTCTAGCAGAGTAAATTCTGTCATTGATATTTAGACGCTTGCAATGTGAACAATCCAAGGCTACTTCGCTGGTGCATTCATGTTTACCATCGCATTTGTGGCAACATAATTATTCCTTTTTACAATATTTTGCTACATGTCCAAAATAGCAACTTTTAAAGCGCATTGATAAATTAACATATTCTTGAATATAGCCTTTAGTCAAATTGAAACTGATATTTTCGTTCCTGATTAGCTATTTAAATACGTCTAGCAATGGTGATAAAGTGGATCTTTTCCTATACTTTTGGTCCAAAAATACTTTCCATTTGAGATTTATCCTGCGCAAATTCTTTGATTAAGTCCTCTGGTCTGTTTCCTTTGTCTATTCCGGTTACCACAAACATTAGATCACTCGTTGAGTATCATTTCCTTGTAGATTTTTATTTGATTTTAATCTCTGTTGCTGGTCGCCATTATGGCTTTCAACTACTATACTACTACGGAATTGTTTGTTTCTAACTTTGCTACTTTATATGCTAAACCTGTAACGATCTTGTGTACGTTAAAGCTGATTTTCCTAATTTTAGCTAAATCACTTTGGTTAATTTGATCTTGTTCTGTCAAGTCCTTAATGGTCTCCAAGGTAGCAAGCATATTTGCAATTATATCGTTTATGCTGGTGGTCAAAATAATCAATTAATCGATTAAAAATCGATTAAGCGATTAATCGATTATTCGATTTACTTTCTTGAAAATATAGATTAATCGATTATTCCGATTAATCGATTATTTCGAGTAATGAATATGCAACGATCAGCACATTTTATGATATAAATACGCCAGCGAACCGTCAGTTCGGCAGACTTTTGTCTCTCACCCCACCATTCTGTCGCCATAGGTTTTTATCCGCGACGCCACGTCCTGGTTAGCGTGCAGGAATATAGCTCAGATTCGAGGTCGATCTACGTCAGGTGAGAAGAGATGATAAAGAAAGCACTTCAGTTAAAAACAATAACAACGTCTATTGGTCAAAGACTTAATGAGAAAACATTAACAATGTCTATTGGTCAGAAACTTAATAAGATTATATTATACCCGATTACTAGGGTGCGCATGCTCTCGATTGAGGTATATTTTTGAATTGTTTATAGGTCTTTAGTCACTGTTTTATAAATATATTTTTTCTTAAGGGTTTGTGTTATGTTTGATTTAAGGTTGGTTTGATAGTAAGTTCACTCGAAGATTACACTGCACTTTTAACTACTTGACAGATTTTACTTATAAACTTACCTTTCTCAGAACTCAGAATAAATTTATCATAGATTCGACTTTTACTACTGCGGAAATGAAACCCCCCAAATTTCGCGACCATGTGATCGTGCCAAGCTCAGGTTAGGGTGAGGAGAAAAGGATAGATTACAACCTGAAAGCGCCCATGTGTACAACCCAGGAGCTGGTTTTAGGTGAGATACAAAAGTCTGCCGAACTGATGATTCGCTAGCGTATTTATATCATAAAATGTGCTGATCGTTGCATGTTTAAGGTTCATAATCACTCCCGTTGACTGCTCGCGTCGATTATAATTTGTCTTCAAAGTTTACATAATATTTATCAAGTTCAAGTTCAAACTTAGGACAGGGTGATGTTTATTTAGTAGCTTATGCATTTTAGTAGTTCACAATATAAATGAATTCCTTTACTTTTGATATTATTTTCTGGTCAAATTGAAATTAAAAAATTCGAAGAAATTTTCATATCAAAGCAAAGAACATGGCCGACAGTAAAAAAGTCAATTGCCAAATGTCACTAATGCTATAACATACTATGACGTCATTGCCAGAGAACCATACCGGTAATCAAATTATTTTTTATAAAATTTTGGACATCACTAAACTTCAGAAATTGTTTTAAGGCATTTAGGATTTTTGTTTAATAGATAAGATGTTGAAAGCGGCCTTCTTATACTTGAATACACTTCCTTACCCTATACTTAAAACAAGGTTTCAGGATGGTTTCAAATTTGATAACGAGAATGGGTGATGGAAAAAACCCAAAAATAATACTATACTAAAAAAATTATTACTAACATACTAACACAGTCATAATAATCTGTAACACCTCAAAATACATATAGCATCAAACACAACACCTCCAGAACATCAAAGGCCAGCACGCCAAGGCAGGATGGCGTAAGAGTGCCTAGGCACTAACACCAAGCGAAAGACGGTGTGTGTTCCGGTGGTGAGTCCTACACTCCCTTCACCCGAGAGGATGCGTAACTGAGCATTTCCACAAAAAAACGCCTTCAAGAAACTCTTCCCCTATGTTTATTGGCATTGAATAAACAAGTTTTTTTGAGATGACTCCAAAAAAATAAATCTAGTAGAGTTATGTGAAGAGATCTCTTTGGCCATTAAACATGTTCTCCTAGGCCGATCCAATTTAACGACGCGCTTTGTCGCTTCAATATGGGGAAGCAACATCGTGTATAAACGACATCTGAGATATAAGTTGCAAGTGTACATTTTCTAATAAATTACTAACATTTTGTTTTGCATGAATATAAATACAGAACACCATTTCATCATTCTTCCAAAATAAAGGACACAATCAAATTATTCACAATTAACCCTGTCCACACGTTAATCATAAATCTTTGTTGGTGAATGATCTATACTATTGAATGGGGATTTCCTTCAAGCCAATTAGTTAACCTGCATGGGCTCATATTCAACATAGGAATAAGGGTCCACGGGATGTGGCCCATCAAATCTCATCGTCCTCCCCCAGGCTGAAGAACACCGAAATACAAAGTTTGAAGCTGACCAATGACAGTTTAGGACACGAGGGTCTGCATTGTATTAACAGGCAGGAACGTCAAACCGGTGAGAGTCGTTTGATTGCGGGGAGCGACGCCCTCGCCATTTCGAGTTTGCCACGGGATGTGGCCCATCAAATCCTACCATCCTCCTCCAGGCTGGAGAACACCAAAGTACAAAGTCTGGAGCCGATCACAGGGGAGTGACCCAACAATCCCCATTCTTACCCCTGTCAGACTAGGGACCACCAAAAGAATGAGTCTGAGGCCGATGCTTCCAGTGAATTCGGCCCTAGGTGGTAGATGCATATGCCTACTCGCATCGTCCGGTGAACAGAATAATCAGCGATAATCAATACGGCTGTCGCAAAGAGAGATCGACAGGAGATACATTGGGAGCAGGGCAATTGAGAACTACGGAGAGTCTCGAGCGATTGCGTTGAATATTTCGAAGGCATTCGACAGAGTTTGGCATGACGGACTGCTCAACAAACTGCCGTCCTCCGGACTGCCAGGCTTTCTCTACAGCTGGCTTGCCAGTTTCCTTACAT
>MU190933.1:411-39439 GCA_016904865.1 Pissodes strobi
GAGAGAGAGAGAGCGCAAATTGACAAAGCCACTTTATGTACTTTATGTTTCCCAGGCTATTCATAATATTTGCATATTATTCATATTTCTAGCTATAGGTACTTACATTCTTATGATTTTGTAGCTTTTTATGATAAGCTTTAAATTATTTTTAACATAATAATGATAGTTTTTTCTTGTTAACTTCACTTGCTTGGAAAACTCTTCCATATCCTGATTCAGTAAAATGAATTTTATCATCAAAGGGGTCCTAATGAAATGTATGTAATGAGGTGCGGCGATTAACCCAACTGAGAAAAATAGAAAACAAATACGTTCCATCCAAAGGAATATACCCCAGAATTCGGACAAATGTTTATCTGCAAATAGAAGAATATAAATGTTAGTATGTTACTTATAATTGAATATTGAAAAAAGACCAAATTTGTGTCACGAAATAACTGATATTCAGTCCTCTTAGGTTGGAAGACTTGGTCAGATTTCATATTTACTATTTACTGACTGCTTAGCAAATAACAACTCATAAATGGGCAGTTTCGGCCAGTTTAAGACTGAATTATCTCTGCATATGCCAAGAATTTGGAAGAATCTGAAATTAGATTTACATTCACAACAATGAGAGTTTTAGTAATTTGCTATTATTAATTTGAAAGTTACATCGGTAGATATTTGCAAATAAAGTCATTTAATTTTACTCACCGATAAGTTCCGCTACAAACAGGCATTTTAATGAAGTTCTCTCCATATGAATTTGCATTAATAAACATGCTAACGGATTCAAAATACAGTCTAATTGAAAAATTATTTTGCCTCTACGACATTCTACCAAAATATTCCTTCTCATTTTAGGTTCCACGGAATCTATGTTCGGAAAGAGCTGTTGTGCGAATTTCCTATAAAGACCTTTCCACCTTTTAAATGCACACATTGATGCAACCGTGAGTAAAATTCCCTGAAAATCAATGCACATTTTAAAAAACGACAAAATAAAATATTGGTATGAAAATTTTATTAAATTTAAAATGGACCAATTTTTAGCATCATCTATTAAAATGGAAAGCATTTCACAGAAGAAATTATTATAGACAAAAAATATATCAAGCTAAAAAATTTGCGCCTATCCCAATTGGATCCACTTTACCACGTAGCTTCGCAAAATGAGGGCCAGACGAGGTTTAGCTTTGATAGTGATGACAAAGATTTAGCGTAAAGTCAATCAAATGGTTCAGTGAACTATGTCGTGGTAAACTGGCAAATTACTTGTATTCATTTTTTAACATCACTAAGGAAATGTAAATGAAGTAGCAATGTTCCTGGTTCTAAACGTTAACAGTGTAATTATCTATTCTCTTCCATATTATGGCACACTAATTAAATTCCACTATGGGCAAAGGTAAACTTTATTTGACTTTTTTTGCAGGAAACATTTCTCAAAATGAATAGGATATATCTCCAAGGAATAATTAATTATTATAATTTGCTCACTTAGGGACCAAGCTATTTACTACATTATAGTATAGTACTCTTAATAAATGTAGATTACAATGATTAGGTTAGGAGTAGCAAAGCGCTGGCGATATATATTATGTCTTTCCCAGGATGTTATAATTTCAACGTAGTTTGCTAAGGTCCTTTGCTAAAAAATATGTTTGAAGCGTCTCCATGCATACAATTTTAAAGTCGTTTCGGGGTTCAGTGGAGCGATTGATTCGATCCAGTGCATAGAAACTATGCTTAATAACCAAACTATTAAATTGGCAGCTAAATGGGCTGAACACCCATTGCATTATTAGCAATTAAAATTTCGCTATTCTAAAAGGTATCTTCAAAAAGTATGTCCTTATTATCCCGTGATAAGAAGAACTGTCTAAATTTACTTCTCTACTGATCTGCTTCAAGTGATTTTTTATATTTCGTAAGATGAAAGTATCAAAAAAATTAATTGGAAATATTGGCAAAATACGAAATGAGAGCTAATTCGGGCACTTGGGGAGTTATAAATTAATTCTAGCAAATTACGTGCAGGCTTGTATAAAACAGTTCATCACAAACAGGACAACAATCCATTACTTTGGCCTATGCTATCGACCCATCGACGTATGTGGGTTTTCAATCGAAAAAGAGAACTAGAATTTTAAAATTTTGATATTTTCTTTACCGAGGCCAATGAAATTTATTTAGTTTTACCTCTTCCTCCGAGATCGCTCTGACAAACATGTGCAAATAATTTGGTGAACGTATTTTTAAGTACTTTGTTAAGAACTTACTAATACTGATTTTCAGTTCTTTGAAAAGAGAAAAACGTTAATAATCATATTTTCGAATGCCAAATATTTTAAATACTTCAGATATAATTTTGAAATTCAATTGCTTCTGTACAAATATAAAAATTGCAATTTGTAACTCGTTGATTATTGAAAAAGTATTTAAAAATATTGTTTAAAGCTATGTATTTTTATGGTAATAATTTTAAATTACTTACGGCTGAAAATCCAAAGATAAATGGCCCATATCTCAACCAGGTTTCAGAATTAAACCTTTCTAAACAGCAATATATTTGAAAGGCGATAACAACTAACCATAGAACAATGATCGTTATTGATACATAGTAGAATATTTTGTATTCATATATTCCAAGTAGGGCAGGGTAAAAGGATAACAAGTTCTCTAAAACTGGTTAATAAATTATTACTTATTGTCAAACGTGTGTGAGTAATCCTTTCATTAATAATTATAAATTTGATGGAATATGCTTAGATAAGGTAACAGACGTATTATGGACACCCCAACAGTAATGGACACCCCAACAATAATAGACACACTTTTCAAAAGTGCTAAATTTTAAAGACTTATTCAAGAATAAATTCAAATTAGTGAGATCTACGAGTAGTTGGATATGTTTGGCAACTCTGCACCCAACCTAAAAAATTTGCAGGCAGCCACTTTTGTGTTAAGGCTGAAAAAGGGAAAACCCGCACCAGATATTGGAAAGTTTATGTCAGTCTTATGCTAAAAATTAAGGTAAAGACTTCTTTTTATAAAATTTGTAGCATCTTTATATTTTGCTAAATAAATGAAAACAACTATTTCTGTATTCACACAGATCAGTATAAACAATAAACAATTGGAAAACATAACCTAGATTTAAGGGTGTGTTCAGAAATTTGCTTGCCAATAATTGGTACTTTAGCGTTGGAGATAGATTATACGCTTATTTAGTTTACTCGTGAATTTGAAATACTTTCAGTATTGGTACTGACGAGTCCAATGGGTAGACCCGGGACGAAACGCAAAAACGGTGCAACACTGCGCTAAAGTACAACAAAAATCTATTTTATCATTTATGGATACTAATGTCCATAATTGGTTTTTGCTATTTTTTAAATATTTCTACATATTGTAAAATCCTGTTTCATGAGGATGCTGTCATTATAATTTTTTTTTCACAAATATGGACGTATGGTGTCAATAATTGGTTACAACGTGACCTATTACTGAAATTTTGTTCTGTGGTTCAGGTATGGCTGCCAGAAAGGTGTAGGCCTCTAAAAATATGGCAAAAGCCGTGGGGGAAGTAAATAGAGCAACCGCTGCAAAAAAATATGGAGTGCTGAGAACCACGCTGATTGCTAAAAAAGAAGGCAAAACTCCATTAAATTACCCTCCAAGTCCAGCATCTTAACTCACTTCTGAAGAGGAATGCATTTCAGTTGAGTGGATCTTAGATCTAGCTGGCAGACACTTCCCTGTGACAAAAGCCAGTTGATTGATTCAGTCCAAAAAATAATGAAAGCATTGAGAAAAAAAAATTAAAATGACAACAGAACCAGTAACAAATGGTATAAGTTGTTTTTAAACTGATACCCAGAAATATCGGAGAGAGTCTGCCAAATTTTAACACCATGTAGGGAAGCTATAACTGAAGCCCAAATAAGAAATTGGTTTAGTGATATTAAGGATTATCTGATCTCTAAAGATATCTTTCACATTACGAATGATCCAAATAGGGTTTTCAATTCAGATGAAAGTGCCTTCAAATGGTATAAGTTGTTTTTAAACCAACACCCAGAAATATCGGAGAGAGTCTGCCAAATTTTAACACCATGTAACTGAAGCCCAAATAAGAAATTGGTTTAGTGACATTAAGGAGTCTCTGATCGCTAAAGATATCTTTCACATTACGAATGATCCAAATAGGATTTTCAATTCAGATGAAAGGGCCTTTTACGTGTCATCAAAACCTGATGAGGTTCTGGTGAGAAAGGACAAGTAACTACAAATGTTGCAGGGAGCTCCTTCCGTGGTTGTTGTTGCTTATTTCCGAGTACCTAAATACATATTTAAAAGTATGCCTTCTGGCTGAAGTATTGGATGCTCAGAAAATTGTTGGATGGCTGCAGCTACTTACTATGAATATCCCTGCAACATATTTAATCCGTGGCTTGAGAAGCAAATTATAGAAAAATCAATATTTCTTTCCTTAGATGGTCATTCGTCTCATCTAACATTTCGTTTGTCAAATTTTTGTGCAGCAAATGGAAAAGAACTAGTGGCTCTATAACTAAATTCGCCTCACTTCCTGCAGTCCCTTGAATTTGCGGTTTTTAGACGCCTCAAAAATTGCTTACAGAAATGAGGTTCAAACACGGAAAAATGAAAACTCTAACAGCAAAGTTAAAAACAAGATTTTGCTCCAGTTTTTCTAAAAAGAATTAACCCATATTGGTGAAGATACTACGAGAAATAGTTTTCGTGCAAGCGGTCTATGTCCATTTGAGATAGAAAATGTTCAATTGGGAAAAATTTCAAAAAATAATATGCTTGCTGTGGTTAAGAACTTGGAAATTAAAATAGAAAATAATTTTTCAGGAAGTAGAAAAAATAATCGAAGTGAACAAGTTAGAGCAATTCAAAAGCTGTTTAACAAAAAAATTAGGGTGGAATGACCCCACTAAAGATACAAGCCTTTATGAGGTTTGGAAAAAAATGCTGAGAAGTGAGTAGCAAATGCAACCGAGCAAAAAGAAAATAACCGCGAAGTGAAAGAAGTGACAGAAGGAAAAAAATTAACGAATTGATGATGATAACATAGAAGATAACGGCAATAAGGAAAGCAGATAAATCGAAAGGAATGAAGTTGCAGGTCCCATTCATTGTACATTACCAAAACAAAGTGATACAAAAAAACAAGTCGAGAAATCCTAATAGATGGCGACGGTACCGGTCCAAGTACGTGCATCT
This sequence comes from Pissodes strobi, assembly GCA_016904865.1. Taxonomy (NCBI): domain Eukaryota; kingdom Metazoa; phylum Arthropoda; class Insecta; order Coleoptera; family Curculionidae; genus Pissodes; species Pissodes strobi. The sequence goes on from MU190933.1 coordinate 5,653, forward strand.
TTCAATCAGAATGTTCCCACACCATTTAGAAAAACTCTGTTCTGGCCAGATCCAAAATCAGTTAGGAAACGACAAATAAAAGAAAAGATACCATCAGTTGTCCCATCATAAGTGTGGAGAGAATATCATGCAAAAAAAGCGGTGGAGAAGAGGCGTATATTGGAAGAGAAGAAACAAAGTATCGCACCAAAAAGAAAAAAAGTCATGAAAAAGCATTTTACACGAAAATAAAAGACTAAATAAATATATGAAAGCTCAGGAGATAAAGAAGACTGGAAAGAAAGTGATAATAGCTCAGATGATGTAGATATTAATGCTGAATTTTAAAGCGATTTCTGTGAATTAGCAGACAGTGGTAACCTCTCAGTCGGGGGATTTTATTTTGGCTAAGTTCTTAGGAGGCAAGCGTAATACAGCATTTAGATATGTTTGCGTCATACAAAAAGTTTACAGTAGATATGTGTATGAAATCGATAAACAAAGATAAAAATATTTGTATTTAATGAAACAGATGTGTCAGCCATCACGAAAGATTGCATTTTATTAGTTTTAACCACTTCAGAAATTTTAGGTACAAGAGAGAGGCAGAAATATAAATTTTCTTTATCTGTTGATATAATATGAAGCATAGAAATATTTGAGATTGAGTTACTTATTAGTTAAAAGGCTATTTGTTAAAAAGGTTGTATTTCAATGGGTTCAAATTTATCTCTAGTTATAACAATATGTTTCCTATTGTAGTTTCTTAGTTTTGGTCATGTAGTGTTTATTTATGATTCACAATTGTCAGAAATTTAATAAATAAATGGTTTTTCAAAAAAGAGGTGTCCATAATTGGTTTTTAGAAAGATTTTTTTTTAGTTTTTATTATGTTTTAAGTTTTTTTTGTTTAATTTAAGGTTTACTAAAAGTAATTCCAAGACAATCATTTGTTATTGAACAATCAGCTGTAGTACTTAATTAATGCAACTTTTCTCCTTGAAATTATTGGATATATCTGAGCATCCCATTGAGCATTTTTTTCTAAAAGTGTCCATAATTGATCCGTTACCTTATGAAATAATTACAACAAAATATATATTTAATAGGATATAAAAGCCTTAAATATTTTAACGGCAAAAAATATTTTATGTTCGATTGCTTAGTAATGAACAGTTTATTATACAGTTTAGTGGACGTAAAGTGATAATTTATAATACTAGTACAATAAAGTAGCTATTTAAACGTCTTTATGCATATTATGAGTGTGAATGTTTAGCTAGTTGATTAGTCTTTACTGATTGAGCCGAAGGCGCGGCGGAACGAGCTAAGGAGTTTTTATATTTGAATACGTAACAAAGCATATTATATCGGTCACAAACCCGTATATACAATGTTCAACGACTACCATACGACACATACACACAACTATAGCTTACCGAACTGACGTTTGTGTTTAATGCTGCCATGATCCCTAGATGTAAATACTGGTGGTCAGTTCTCAAATATAAAAAAAATATAAGAAAGTATTGTCTATCTGCCTTCTTCGATTAACCTATTCATAGTGTGCAATCAATTAATATTAAACAATAATAATCTAATATTATTGTCATAAATCTTAACCCTTAACTGGTGTTGTGGGTTGTGGTGGACCCCCAGCACTTTTTAAATCTCCAAAATCTGGAAATTTAACATTTAGGCCTCGCCGCGCCATCTACCTTTAAGTTAGGGTAGCCATAGTCAGCGATTAAAGGCGCGCTAGTTTTTACTTTAGTATTGCTCCGGACAGTGGGTGGTAAACTCGTCGTGATTCTAGGAACATGTGAACGGAACTGAAAAAGAAGAAAGTGAGGAAAACAGCGAGGATGAAGACGACACAGAAACAACGAATGAAAGGTTTTATTATGTTCAAAGTTGATTTGGTTTGCTGTTTCTGCCAACCCAAATTTGTATATAAGAACCAAAAAACTCAACGTGGTAAAAGTTCCTCCGGGTCTGAAAGGTCTTGCAAAATGTGCTGATGTTGCCGATCCGCTAAAAATATGGAGTTTGCTATTCACAGAGGAGGTGAAAGATGAAATAATTCTACGGACAAATGAAAAGATATTGTTATTCCAAGATAAATTCAGCGATGCTGATAGAACGGAACTAAGAGATCAGGCAAAAAAAATTAGAGCATTTCTGGTTATTCTGTATTACGCTGCAGTTTTCAAATCAAATGATAAAAACCTCAAAGAAATGTTTTCAACAGACAAAACTGGATGAGATATATTTGAAATGAGATACTGGTATAAATCCATTTAAAAGAGAGGTGAAAAAATACTACTGCAGGGCTATTATAGTCTGCACGAGTTCGCGTCACATCTCCAATAATATTGATTTGGTTGGGTTTTGTATGTTCATATGCACAGGCACAGTATATGTTCCACAACATCAGTATTAATTGTACTGTTAATTATACGTCCCCAATACACAACAACGTAGATTTTAATGTTAAGTTATCTGTTGTATTTTATACATATTGTCTAAAGCATCTTAACTATATTATACATTTAATCTTAAGTCAACTTTTATATTTTATATGTACTGTCAATAAACGATTATTATTATTATTATTATTAATATGATTTAGCCTTACTAATAATAGTTTAATAATAGTTTGGAGGGCTCAGTATACCCTGAAACCCTACCCTGTTTATTATCCTTAGTGATTAGGCATACATACATAGATATTTAAAAAAAGAAAAACCGTTACATAATATATAGAAAAAAATAAATAGTTAATCTGACTACAAATTTAAGACCGCTCCCCATAGTACCCAATAAACATAAGGACAATAGTAGAGAGATATAGAAATACTGCAACTAAGCACCTAGATGACTGAACACCTGAATGTGCAGATGCTGCAGTATTTGCATTTTTTTTCATTATATTATTCTCGATAATTATAATAAATTTAATTTGAGAAAAATCAAAGAAAGAAAAATTTAACTATTTAAACGGCTCAACTTTGAAATAACTATAAGTAATAAGTGTAAGGACTAATATATACAATATAAGTTTTAATTCTAACAAAAATAAATTTTAACATATTCACATCTGTATTATTAGAACATTAAAACAGATCTGTGAAAAAAAATTTAAATTTTAAACAAATATTCAATATAATATAATATAATTCAATGTAATTGCACCTTTAAAACAGCTCCTTGAAAACATTTTTTTTAACATATATATACGATCTACATTTTTGTTTAAATACATTGATCTTTGGTGTGTTTCTTATTTCTACGGGGATATAGTTACAAATCTTTGGCGCAAAGTAATTGAAAGATCTCAAGTTAGCGTTAGTGTTACTTTTTGGCATTCGTAAGTGTTCATTGGCCTTATTTCTCGTTTGATAGCTATGGCTGGCGTAATTTTTTAGCTCTTTATTCTTATAAACAAAAATGCTGACTTCCAAAACATATATCAACCTTACTTCAAAAACCTTTTCTGAATACAACATGCATGTGGGATAAAGTCTATTCCTTTTATAAATTACTTTTAGTAGGTAGTTCTGTACAACGCTCAATGGATGCAAGGCATTTTTATACATACCACCCCAAAAAACAATACCATATCTCAGCAGAGATTCTATAATAGTTCTATATACAGAGATCAACAAACTTCTACTCAGACAATTTCTAAGGATGTAGAATTTATATACTAGTTTTCGAAGCGTTGATGTAAGCCTAAGAACATGTTGGTCCCATTGGAGGTGTTTATCTACAGTTACACCTAAATAGCGAATGTGTGATACCTCTTTAATTGTTCTATCATTTTTTACTTGGGGACGATTTGCCATAGTTAATGCAAAGGCAATATAGCTGGTTTTATTGAGGTTTAGTGTTAACTTAAAAGTATTTAACCAATTTTCAAAAAAATCCATTCCGTTAATAACATTTTGTTTAACCTCCTCCCACGACTTGTCTGAAAATATTATTGCAGTGTCCTCTGCATATGAAATAATATTACCATTTTTTAGTTTTAAGCTAGTCAAGCTATTTATGTATGTCAGAAATAAGATTGGGCCCAATACCGTACCCTGAGGAACACCTATTTTAATATTTAACGGATCACTCAGAGTATCTACCATTTTCACATATTGGATCCTATTATATAAGTAATTTTTAAAGACATCTAACACAGAACCCCTCACCCCATTTTTCTCTAGAACTTCGAGGAGCAGGTCATGGGGAACCGTGTCAAATGCCTTTGCCAGATCCAAGAATACTGCTATGCATTTATTATTTTTACCCAATTTATCTGTCACATCCTTTGTTAAGTGGTAGAGTGCATTAGTTTATTTAAAAATCCATATTGGTTTAGAGATAGAATTGAATTTGATTGTAAAAAAAGTAGTAATCTATCCTTTACACACTTCTCAAAAATTTTAGCAAAGTTATTTATTAAGTTAATAGGTCGATAGTTAGTGACTTTTGTTTTATCGCCTGCTTTATAAATGGGTGTTATTACGGATATCTTAAATTGGTCAGGAACAATTCCGGTCTTAAAAATCAAATTAATTATATGACTTAGAGGTTCTAGTAAGAACAAGTGGTTAGCCTTTATCATTTTTGAACTTATTTTGTCAATTCTGCTATTATTCTTTAAACTGTTGATTTTTGCAATTATTTCATTTCTACCCACTGGCCTTAAATACAAAGATGTTAGTTGATTATTAGATAATTTAAACTCATTGTTTGCTTTTGGAATTTTATTCAGCATATTTACACCCACATGCATTCGCACGTCCTCTAAAGGGAACATTCATTTATCCCAGATATCCCGGATATCAAAAGATTAAGCTGTGAGGGAACCCTTTCCATGTTATCGGGTTCTTGGTGGCATCTACGGAATTCCTATAAATGTTCGGACGGTCCGGGCTGCTGCGAGAAGTACTGCTTTCTGCATCAATTTGAAGAGATGTTCGCTCAATCCGGGTTCCTTGATGTTTATTAACAGGTTCTTTGGAATGAGTCCTGTTGATGACACAATGATTGGCACCGTTCTTACTATGTCCTCCATTCCCCATTGTTGCCGGATTTTCTCTTGTAAAACTCGATATTTGGCGATTTTTCGGCGTGCTTGACCTGCAAATTTTTGTTGTTGGATATGGCGATGTCGATCAGCGTGGCTTCCTTGGCCCGCTTATCTACGAGAATAATGTCCTGTCTATTGTGGGTCGCCGTCTGGTCAGTAAGCACAGTGCGGTCCCAGTAGATCTTATAGCTGTTACTTTCTAAACCAGATTCGGGAGTCTATTTATAGTAACTTACCTTTTCCGTCTGCAGCAGCAACAGCTTGTCTGCTAGTTCCTGATGGATTATCTTCGCAATTGCATCGTGCCTGACTTTATATTCTGTTGCTGCGAATGTGTGGCATCCTCCTGTATTATGCTGAAGGGTCTCAGTGGTTTGACAGCCGTATCGACATCGATCATCCGCGACCGAAGCATCTCCAATTATGTACTTGAGATAGTTTCTGGTGGGAATCACTTGATCTGGAATAGCCAGCAGAAAGCTTTTGGTTTTCGGGAACACTAACTAACCAATAGTTCGACGCTGTATTGTCGACGTGATCCTAGATAGCCTCATTCGCATGCCTCCCATGTAAGGGCTTTTCCTTCCACACTCGTTTTTTCTCAAGGTCGGTATGATGGCGGTCTTGAACCTGGTGTTCTTTTAAAAGCAGTGGTGTAGAGTCATCTGCGTTTCAAATTGCCCTATGAATTTCTGAGGAATTCGCTTTCCTGTGAAAATAATTGCGCAAATTATTTATTTGTCGATCCAATTGTTTTCGTAGATCCGCTAGACCTGTTCCACCTAGATGTCTTGGCAAGGTTGTTGTCTCCACTGCGCTCCTCGGATCTCGGATGGTGTTTGTGTGCTCTTGTAAGTAAGGTTCTTGTTTTGCGCTGGAGGTTTTCAATGTCAGTGTCGGTCCATCCAAGAACTGATACGGTATAATTATTGATGACCTTGCGGAGATTTTTGCTGTTAAGTTGAGTTTTTGCCAAACGTTTTATCCTCCTAGTAAATTCTTCTGTTAATTCAGCCTTCATTGCTCCATGTGATATGCGCATTGTTTATTTCATTTCGAGATACTTGTAAAATGTGGCCGTTCCTAAGTTTAAAGTGACCTGGACCTACTTTACCTCGTATGTCAAAACTGCGTCATTTGCAAATTTCAGAATAGGTATAGACAAAAATGTGCATTTAATTTTAAAAAATGCGGCTGTAGAAAAAGTTATGTGTGTTTTTCGAGCGCAAAGTAAGATTGCCGTTTTCGAAAGATTACTGCGCTCCGTTACGCGTCGCGCAGTAACATTCTTTCTCAAGTGGCAATCCGTTACTTTGCGCTATAAATACACAAATAACTATTTTCTATTTTGGTGTCATAAAGAAGTATTTTTGATATGTTTCCTGATTTCGTGCTCGTGCGAAATAGTTATTTGTGTATTTAGAGCGCAAAGTAACGGATTGCCACTTGAGAAAGACTGTTACAGTAATCTTTCGAAAACGGCAATCTTACTTTGCGCTCGAAAAATACACAGAACTTTTTCTACAGCCGCATTTTTTTAAAATTGAATGCACATTTTTCTCTATACTTATTCTGAAATTTGCAAATGACTTGTCAGTTTTGACATATTATGTTCGAGCTTCGGACATATTAGAACAGGCATGCCAGTAACAAACTAACAAACGCACTACTGTCATTTATTTATCTTCGGTTTCCATGACCATTCATAGCACGCTAGACGGAAAAAGTGAAAATTTTCTTTTCCATGTTCGCGCTAGAGCGCACAATAAGGATCCACAGTATTCGTCGATTTTGCGATTTCATTTCAATTTAGTAATTAGTTATTTTGCGCACGGCTGTAGAAAAAAATATGGTCTTTTAAAACTAGTATCTTAATATACTAATGTCATACAGCAATCGCTACACTATGGAAAAAGCCAGTGCCGAATCATGTATTAAGGATTTTTCAGTCATAAGCATTATGAATGTAACACTTACTAGTTAATACACATAAGCCTTTCTTAAATCCATAATTTGGAAAAAGAATGTGGAACTTTGAGTGCCACAAGAAAATTGCTATTTTGAATTTCAGTAAGCATGTACATAGATACAAATATATTTTTTGTAGAATAAAAGGAATTTCTAACTAATTAGTATTCAACTTTTCTCTTTAGAATGATATTTAAGATTGCTACAAATAATATATATGAATCGTTTATTTCAGAAAGGTAATAACTAACATTTAGTGCTTTTCGAGAAAATAATATATTCAATACCTTAATGTGATAACCTCTTAAGATTTCTTTTCCAGAAGCCCACAAGATGCTTGGTCCCTTACTGGCGATACCTTCATGCTAAATATAGATGAATACTAGCCTTACTGTTGTGTATACCAAAAATATTAACTGTTAGCTGTGTTAAATAAAACAACTCGTGAACTGGAACTTCTGGTATGTGTAAATTTTGCATGTAGTCGAAGTGTATTACTGCCAAGTCATCATGATTTTTACACCCATTAGTAGACTACTTTAGTGACATATAAAACTGTTTTGCTCTTCTTTTATTTAGAGCTAGTTCGGCAGCTGCTGCAATTTTAGATGCATCTCAATCGAAGGACTTTTTATTTTTAAATTTAGTTCTGCACACTTACAGCAAGTGTCCACTTGTGGACGACCAAAATGCAAATCAAAGTTCTCATGAAAATATTTTACAGAACAAGAATATTGAATGTTCAATGTCAGATATTTTCCTTTGCACAAATCAAACATAATTTTCAGCAAACATGTACATAGATACAATTATATTTGTAGAGTAAAAATAATTTTTAACTAATTAATGTTCAACTTTTCTCTTTGGATATGATATTTTAGATAGCTACAAATAGTATATATGAATCGTTTATTTCATAAAGGTAGTAGCATTTAGGGCCTTTCGAGAAAATAATATAATCAATAATATAATAATAAAATTATGAGATAACCTCTTAAGATTTCTGTTCCAGGAAAATCCAAAACGTTTGGTCCCTTACTGGCGATAACTTAATGGTAAATATAGAGAAATGCTTTGCCGATCTTACAGTTGTGTATACCAAAAATATTAACTGTTAGCTGTGTTAAATAAAACAAGTAGTCCTGATTTTTTTTATTCTTGGCTAAAATTTGCGCCACATAGATTTTAGTTTTATTTGTATATAGGAAATTTTTATACCTTTGACTTTCCGTGTACAATTTTTTAAATTCAATGATTTTTCTATGGTGTAATAGGTAACTATAAAATAATAATATTAATAATAATAATAATAATAATAATAATAATAACCCCGTACGGAGGTAGTTGAACTTTGGTTCGGTTGCTTTGGGGCGTGATGTCCTCACGGGTCCAAGTTACCTGGCAGTAGGTAAAAAATGCCGTATCCCCCGCGTTAAAGGGGGGCACACATAAAAATTAAGAATAACCGAAGTCTCGGAGAAGGTCACTGTCCGGGGCGGAGAAAGGTCACTGCCCGGGGATTGCCAGGGCATGTCTGGAGCCGGCTCTGGACAGGACAGTTTGCGGGACGTCGGGTGGCAGGGTGCTGAGGAGGCGGGACCTTGCTGCACAAGAAGCTACAGCTCCACAACCACAACAACGACACAGGTGTCACCTAAGAACCCAGACAACGCCCGTTGAGGGAGCTGCGCAGGAACTTCAGCCAGCGCTCACTTAGGCGGGATTACCCAGACGACGCATGAAATGCACAACTTAATGAATGAATCAATAATGCGTATCTATTTTAGGGTAACACAATTAGGATGAAAGACAATCGGCTTTTGAAAAGGACTGCATACTGAATTCTGCAGAGATTATCCAGAGCTACATGTAACAGAGCAGAGAGTGGCAGATCAATATCATGTTATCATCAGAAACAATCTCATCCCAGCTTAACACCATCAAATAAGAAGTAGAACGCGAACTGCTAAACATGCACAACAACAACGAATATGATGAGGATCATGATGATGATGAGAAAGAGAATCACGTTAATAACGAAAAGGGTGACCAGGACGGAGACACTGGACATGTGGGTCGGACGCCTGAAGTAGCAGATCAACAGCTGAACGGTGGGGCACATGTTTTACATAGAGATAATGTGGACACCGAAGGATTATTCGAAACACTTCTCTCAGAGTTTAGAAAGCTAATTGAGGAGTACAATGGCATCGACCCATTAAGTAGACCACCATTACGTAGGGTGAACCCCTCAAAGAAACTAGGAATCGCCCTTGCTATTATGAACAACCGAATTCTGCAAAACTATATCACCCAGGCGAACACGTTGAACCACTTCCATATATGTTAATCTACTGCGCTGGAAAGGTCATTGTCCGAATCGTGGAAACCAGAGTACGAACAAAGGGAACGGTGCAACCAGTGCACGAGCCACAAACACTTCATTGGGAAAGAAGATTGAATGCTAGGATTGATGACATACGAACACACAAAATAATATTCTCTTGCCGCATATGAAAGTCAACATGCTCTTTTAATAACGTCAATTCCCTCAGTTTGAGAACTCTTTTCTGAGGTGAAGAGATTCTTCTCTCCACACAAAGTAATATTCTTTTGCCACATATCAAAGTCAATATGCTCTTGGAATAACGTCAATTCCCTCAGTTTGAGAACTCTTTTCTATGTGTGAAGATATATAGGAAGGCTAAGAGAATACATCAATGGAGTAAGGTCCCATATGCTGGAAGCTTGCGTTCGATCAATCATGACTCGATATTCAATCCATGCTCGTGATGATCCAAATCAAGCACAGCAGCAATTGTCACTTTAAAACAAAAATTATCTTATTTATATATATTTATATTTCCAGGGCGTTTAAAGAGGTTCAAATCGAGTAATAAAAGAAAACGAGATTATGTCTTATTCCAACTATCAGAAAAAATATTCTACAGAGCGTTAAATACGAGGGCTAGAGAATCGAACAACAAATTCCCCAGCAGTGCCGATGTTACACTATTTTGGAGGGAACAGTTTGGAACACGGACCCAGTGCAATGTTGAAGCAGGCTGGATTGCGGGGGAGCGCCGGACCTCCCAGGAATACGAACAAATGCCTGACGAGCCGTTTACGACAGCAAAGGTTACAAACGTCATCAGAGATACCCATAACTGGAGGGCACCTGGCCCAGATGGAATACAAAACTACTGGCCCAAGAAGCTCCAATGTACTGACGAAAACTTAACAAATTTAATTAATTACGTGATAAGGCACGGCCACAATTTAAGGAGCTTAAACAATGTATAAATAAGAATTACTTTCTACTGTATGTACGTGAATATACCTACTTTTTAAAAATATTGTTTAAAACCTACAAATCGCCAAGTGACACACTGTGTAATAAATCCCTCAGTTTCACAACTTCTCTACAATATTAGGCAAATTATTATTATTCCCCCCAGAGTTGCTTTACATTTAAAAATAATTTAAGTTGTTCCTACCTTACTTAATAAAAAAATCAATAAAAACACTACACTGAAAAATACTCTGCAGAACTCAGAACAGGCACTTCGTCTCGGCTTTAATACTCAATTTATGAGATTTTCTTTGGAATCAAACGAAAAATATAATAAGTATAAAGTTTCTCAATGTTCAAAGTACCAAACCACAACTATCAATGGTTTAAAAACATCCGAAAATATCAGCAAAAGAGCTAAAAACGAAACGAAGACATAGAAGATGCAATGAAATCAATGGCGAAAATGAAGGCCGTTCGCGTGCAGCAACGTCACAACGACGACGATGTAGGTAAGGGGATGGCGGGGCACGGGGCGATAGAAAGTAAACATAGGCTCTTATGGGAAGAAACAATCCTCTCTTGTTTATTATCCTTTTTGTCCATCTAGATCGGTTGTTGATTAATAAAAAACTGATGTAATTCGCAAGATTACAGAACACATCGGTTGTCGAATCATCAATAACAGAAGGAATTTCAATTAACCCATCATCTGAATCGAAAATAGCAATAAATGATTGCAAAAATTGTTCATTTGCTTTTAATATTCACCAATAAGTAAATAATGTTTAGATACTATCAACCAAAATGTTAAATATATACTGTTAAAAGAATATAATCATAATAACCATTCTTATTGTAACCACAGAAGAAATATAAATAAATCTAACGATTTAATAAACATGCTAATTAAATTTCAAAAAGTATGCCATTACTACGAATACATATTGTTCTCCATGGTAACCGAAAATAAATTGCATTCGTATGTTTGTGTGGCTGCATAGGGCACTCCCGCTCTAAATATGCCCGAATATATGTTAAAAATTACAGTCATCAGCAGATTTCAGAATATAAAACAAAAAAATTAAGTTTTAACTATTAAAACTACGACTGTAGAAAAGTTATATGGTTAACTATTTTCTACTCCTATACTTTATCTAATTTATTAGGCATTTACAGGCAGCTCCATAATGAAGATCATTACGTTACTGACGTTTCATGACTAAATTGGGTTATAACCAATCAAAATTCAACATCACAGTTATATTCGATCATTATCAAAGACAGCCATGATCATGACAGATTTAAAATTTGCCAATTTTGACAGTTCAGACACAATTTTCATAGTAAGAGAAAAAATAGCGTATGCAACTTACATTTAATGGCTATTAAGATCCTCCCATTCGTTACGACACACGCCTACGGCTCGTATCATAACTTTCATGCTCTTAATAGCCATCATTAAATGCTCATTGCATACTATACTATTAGCTATTTAATTTGCACACTTTAATTACCTGTAGTTTATATAAAAATTAAATCTAAAAAATTAAATATTTTTAACTTTTGTGACTTTTTTTGGAAAAATTTAATTTTTATTTTGTCAAAAATCTTGAAAAAGACACTATGTTAAATTTTTATAACTTTTTCAAAATTAAGATAAAGGTGAACAAAAATAGGCATGCACAACTTTTAGTCCATCATAAATAATACCAAAATAATAAAATGAATATGTATATATTTAACAATATTTTTAAAAACCATAAAAAAAATGTGGGTCCATCAGATTCCATCACGCAGATAACGTTACTATAATTACCACGCCAGTTGAGGGTTAATCTATTTATTTGTATTCCAGGTTAAGTCAACCGGCCCACCTGTTTCATGAGTACAAATCGGATTTCTTAGTGCCGCCGCCGATTCCAAGCATGCGGGATGGAAGAAACCCAAACAATGCTTGCAATGGACACTATTTTTAACAGATTTATTACAATGAATATATCTTCTCAACTTGTTTTTTTTTAGCCTTAGGACGTGCAGAGAAACTAAACATGAATATTCTGGAAATATTTGTGTCAAATATGAACAATGCAAGGGATGTTCCAAATTATAATGGAATTGTCCATTAAATCACAGTATCACTGTACGCCAAAAGAACATATTTTTGTATATTATTTTAAAACATATAATTAAGTAATTATGTATAAAAACTAATTCACAATTAAACCAGCATTATTTATATAGGGGATTTTAAAATACATTACAATTGGGTGGTAAATGTCTCCATTTTTTTTTGCAGAGTGTATTTTTAGATAAGTGTACCTTATTAAATAAATGCTCTTTATCATTCGTTCTTATAGAAAACACTTCCATTTGTTATTTGGAGAGAGCTAAGAACTTTTTTGGGAGATATCCTTCCAATTTCCTTTTGAGAAAAGGCATAATTTACTTATATCTATTAATTGCCTTAAACTTATAATCAGCATAGAATTTTTTGTCCATAAAGAAGAACATTTGTGTTTAAAAAACTAGTTGTTGAAACATGCTAAGGCCATCTGCACACGGAGCTTCTCGTCATAGACGCGTATAAAGGTGCTCGCGCACTTATCGGAAGCGTCACGAACGGAAGCGACGCGAAGAAAATTGTGTATGTTTCGCCTGGCTGATTTACATTTAATTGTATGGCAGTCCGCGCACTACAGCGGCGCGAGGCGAAGAGACGCGTCGGTTGACGCGCGAATTCTCTTTGGACCAAGTAGGAGTCGTTTCTCCTGACGCTTCGCCTCAATGCGCGCTCAACGAGCGACGAGAAGATTAAAATTTTAAAGTGATTCGTGTCTCATATTTCAGTTGGTAGTGGTATTTGATAGAAAGTAGTGCTTCGAAACATTGTATTTTTATGCTCTATGGAATGCTTTAATATACCAAGAAGTTCAAAAAACTTTTCCTCAGACATACGAAAATATTTGAAAAATTTCTTCTTATCTTGTCTAAGGTCATTAAACAAATGATTAAATTTTCCATAAGTGTCTCGCTTTTGATTCATATTATGAACCCAGCATTTTTTCTTGTTTTCTTCTTGTTCCTCTTCTTCCATGGTGGCAATTAAACTTAATACAAAGAGATCCTTTTCTGACGAACTGCTTATCGTACATTCACAACAATGCACTATGCTTAAATGCTAAAAATAAAATGGATTCGCGCCACACCGCGCACCGTTCATTTAATTCGAGACGTGATGCAACGCTTCGTCCCAGTGCGCGGACATCTGTAAAATGACGCTTCACCTCGCCACGCTTCCGTTCGCGACGCTTCCGATAAGTGCGCGAGGACCTTTAAGCGCGATGTACGGGAGGTGTACGCCTGGTGTACGCTCGCTTGTATTTAAATCAACAACTGCACACGAAGACGCAGCAGCGCGGATTCGGCGCTCCAGAGAAGCTGCAAGACGCCGGGCGTAGGGCGGTGTTAGTCGCCTGCTGTACGCTCGCAGAGTAGGTATACAGGGTGTCTATTTAAGCGGACAATATCTCGTTAATCAGCAAGAACAAGAAAAAATGTTCAATACAAAACTTGTATAGAACCTTAAGGTCGACGCTTTAAAATTATTTTCGAATATACAGGGTGCTCCAGGAAGTCGTGGCGTATCAAACTTATGCTTTCTTAAATGCGATACCCTGTATAATTTTTCATTTTTGAATTCTATGATTAAATCCATCAAATATTTTTGACATAACATGACATATCTCTATAGTCAACTGTTTTCGAGATATTGACGTTCAAAAATTGACAATTTTCACCCTTTCGAAGGCTGAGTAATCTAAACGGCTAAAGGTAGAGCAAAATGGTTTGCACTTTCCTATCTTGTTTTTTCATAAGCTATCGTTTGACACTAATTTTTTATTTAATCAGAGGTTAAGAAATTCCGGTTAAATTAAACCTCCGGTTAAATCTAAACTTAGTGTCAAACGATAGCTTATGAGAAACCAAGATAGGAAAGTGCAAACCATTTTACTCTATCTTTAGCCGTTTAAATTCCCTAGCCTTCGAAAGGGTGAAAATTGTTAATTTTTGAACGCCAATATCTCGAAAACAGTTGACTTTAGAGATAATGTCATATATGTCAAAAATATTTGGATTTAATCATAGAATTCAAAAATGAAAAAATATACAGGCTATCGTATTAAAAAAAACATAAGTTTGATTCGCCACGACTTTTTGGAGCACCCTGTATATTCGAAAATAATTTTAAAGTGTGGACCTTAAAGTTCTTTACAAGTTTTGTATTGAACATTTTTTCTTGTTCTTGCTGATGAACGAGATATTGTCCGCTTACACACTAAAGAGACACCCTGTATACTTTTTCTACAGCCGCGCGCAAAATAACTAATTACTAAATTGAAATGAAATCGCAAAATCAGCGAATGCCGCTGATCCTTATTTTGAACTCCAGAGCGTACATGGAAAAGAAAATTCTCAGTTTTTCCGTCGAGTGTGCTATGAATAATCATGGCAATCGAGGATAAATAAATGACAGTCGTACGTTTATTAGATACAGTTGTTGCTGGCAATCCTGCTAAGTAAGTATGTCCGAATAATATGTCAAAACTTTCAGAATAAGTAAAGAGAAAAATGTGCAATTTATTTTAAAAAATGCGGCTGTAGAAAAAGTTCTGTATGTTTTTCGAGCGCAAAGTAATATTGCCGTTTTCGAAAGATTACTGCGCTCCGCAACGCGTCGCGCAGTAACATTCTTTCTCAAGCGGCAATCCGTTACTTTGCGCTCTAAAATACAAATAACTATTTTAGCTAAAATCCTTAAGAATGACAGATCAAACGATCAAGTTTGTGCAATTAATTGAAAATTACGAATGTTTATATAATAACTCCTTGCAAGAATATTCTAGAAAAGATGTTACGGAAAAAGCTTGGTCAGAAATAGCTCGAAAAATGGAATGGTCAGGTACGTATGTTTCATAAAAACTATAATATACAGGGCGATTCAGGAGGAAATGTTAATATTTTAAGTTCAATGTTCCGTTGTCAAACTATCATATATTTCGTATATCAGATTTGTTTCTGCGGAATTATGACGTACCAATGAAACTTCGTTATTATTTACATTTATATTGATTTTAATATTTTCACTAAACAATAATTCCACTGCCATGGTAAAGCAACATTTGGTAATAAAAAGTAATTAGCCAAGTAGTTTCGTAAGTCTTGAGGTGAGGATGTTTCGGTTACATTCAAATATCCACATTCTATTGTTGTGAATAGAGCATCAGCATCGCAACAGCCCAGCAAAATAACTGAATGATAGTTTTTGTAATTAAAATTAGCCGATCCGGAATTTGGATACTTTTGGATTCGAACGTGTTTGCCGTCGATTGCTCCCACACAGTTTGGTAGCTGCCATAATTCAAAAAATCTTTTTGCTATATCTTTCCATCTCTCCTCATTTGGTAACCTCATATATGGTTCCTTTAACGAATTCCATATAGCCTTTGTGGTTTCTTCTACAATTAATCCAATAGTGCGTTCGCCTCTTTGAAAATATAAAGCTAGAGACGTAAAAGTGCAACCGGTGGCCAAATATCTGCAACAAAAAGTGTGTGTCACTTTTAGCCACTAGTGCTTAAAAATATGGCATTAACAACTGAAATGGCAATCTAAAAGTCGCTATTATAAAACGTCAGTAGAAAATAGTTATTTATATAGCAAGTTGCGAAACGAGTGTGTCTTTTAGGCACGCGATGTCAAAATTGTTTAACGAGACGAAGCCGAGTTGGACAACACGTCGAGTGTCTAAAGATAACGTTTCGCAACTTATTACATAAAAGATTTTTTCTACTGACGCGTTTTACAAGAAGAAATAGAATGTTTTATTAAAATAAAAATTTATCACACTTAAAAAGAATAGCCAACAATTTTATCTAAGCGGTTTGTTATTACAAAAATTAAATTTTAGAAGTGTCATTTTTAAGCCCTGTGCTTAAAAGTGTGTATCACTTTTAGGCACTAGTGCTTAAAAATATCGCATTTAGTGTTGTCGTCGAGACGAGACGAGACGAGAATAGGCCTTCTCTCTTCTCGTCTCGTCAGCCGAGAGAAAATGTGTCTCTCGTCTCGGCGAGAGAACGCTTTCTCTCGCTCGAGAGAACCGTTCTCTCGTCTCGCCTCGACCCTCTCGTAAATACTAAATATTCAATTTAAAAAAGCATAAAACATAACAAAATATACGGGGTTAAAGGGGGTTATTCCTTGGGTTATTTTATGAATTAAAAGTCTATGTTAACATATGTTCGTTCTTTATCTACAGGCTGTCAATGTTAATGTTAAAAATCGTTTTTGTTTAATATTTTATGCATTTCTTAGCGTATTACCTTGAAAATTGGCATATCGGGGTTTCTTGGTATGAAAAATCAGATTATTGACACATTCTTTCTCTGGCCGATAGATCTTTAAAAAGAAGAGGAAACGAATTTAAAATTATTTAAATAATAGATTTTGTTAATTGCTTCTTTTTAATTTTATTCTTATACTTTAAATTATACAATAAAAAATTTTAAGATTTATTTAAGCTGTAGCTTTCTACGTGCTCATTGTGTACAATTTATATTAACCTTATTTTTTTAAATGCTGTAAAAACATTCTTTTAATTCAATGCAACGTATTTTTAAGCAATCTGCAACACCCTGTATAGAAAAATATGTATTGTGCACAAACTACTTCTCAAACGCTATAGCTTTCCAGTCAAAATTTTGTTCTACACAGTGGCACAAAAAAGTTGAAGGGGGTGGACATTATAAAAAATCACCCTGTACAACCAGCACTAGCTTTTGTAATTTTTTTTATTTTGGTTCTTTTTTAACATAATCCTTTTTGTGCCTTTAAAATCAAAATAAATGTTTAAGATTGGCGTTTAATTAATTTTTTTTTATAGAAAGAGGTAAAACAAAGGTAAGTAAGTGTGCGGGACATTTTCAATAACACATATTTCTGGAAATGTAACTCCCTCGATTTATATTGTGAACTGTATCAATGAATATTCTACTACGATTAGAATATTCTTTGACTGTATGATAAATAGGATTCTTCTGGTACTTAGAAAAAATAATTTAAATTTCGATTTAAATTTGAACCCTTTTTGAAAATATATTAGAATTTAAATTTAATTACAATTTTGATATTACAGCAAATTGGCAAGATCTGTATTGTTCTCATTTCTAAAAACCGCCTACTTTAAACCTCACGGTTGTTAGGGCAAGCGCATTAAAGAGTACTATTTTTATCGGCGTGATCATAAATTAGAATTTATACAGGCTACAATAATATCTAAATAAAAAGAATATAAAAAAGGTAAAAGAAAAGTTGTTGGAAATGTTTCCAAAATTAAGATTTTGGAAAAAGGGAATATTACTACATAAACGATTTTTTTTACTGATGAAATTGAAAAAAAAATCTTTAATTTTTTTAATGCGAAGGCGATACTTTATTTTTAAGATCTTATCGAGTAAGTAGGATTCCAGAATATTTTGTTCTTATTCTTATTATTATCTCAAACAAAATGGCAACGTTTTAAACATTTAGATTGTTGAGATTCTACGGAATAAAAATGGTTTAAAATTTAAAAAAAATCAACTTGCACACTCCCTACTCCCTATCTTATTTTATCCTATCATATTAGATCTTAGATCCTACACTTTTAAGAGCAATCGCATAATATTTACAAACCCTTTTTTTATTTCGATGTTAAACCTTTTTGATTCTAGAGCATGTCAAAAATGCAAAAATGCAATAAAAAATAAATAATGGCGACATTTCGTTTTGGAGGGTTATAGGAATCTAATATTTTGGCATCATAAGGTATTCGATAACACCTTCCAAATAAGGTATCACAATAATACCCCCTTTGTATTTTTTTAAATGACGCCCACCCTTTTTCACTCTTAAAAAACCCTAAGGGCCGGTTTCTCAATAACGAGTTAGGTTTAAGCCGCGGGTTTTCTATAGAAAAATCGAGGGTAACTCGCGAGTTAAGAGTTAACTCGACATTGGGAAACCGACCATAAGTGTAAAAAATGTGTATGCCTACTACGAATTTAATACAATAGGTATCATCAAATTACTTATGTATGAAAATATCATAAAGATGTTTTATTTATTTTATATTTTTCTTTTATTATGCCGAATTTTTGCTCGAGAGATCGAGAGAAAAACGAGAAATTCTCGACGAGAAAGCATCGTTCTCTCGTCTCGTCTCGAGGTTTCATTCGAGAGAAAATACCTCTCTCGTCTCGTCGAGACGAGACGAGACGAGAGACGAGAATCTCTCGTCTCGACGGCATCACTAATCGCATTTAACAACTGAAATGGCAATCTAAAAGTCGCCATTATAAAACGTTAGTAGAAAAAGTTTGTTTTAACTGGTTTACAAGGTGCGCCACTGTAAATTTTCCATCCACTTTTTCTGAAATATTAATATGAAGTCCCTTTTGAATGAACTTAACCCCTGAGTAAACCTAGGTGGCAAGTTTTCGGTAGCTCACTTTTTCTTTTTTTGTGATTTGATTCATTATAAATAAATTAACCCATGGATTCTTTACAGTGGCTGATTGTAAAGACAAGTGGAAGAACATTCGCAATGGCTTTGTACGGAGCCTTAAGCCTTCTCCAAGTGGATCTGCATCGAAAGCAAAAAAACCTTACTACCTATACGATACTATGCAGTTCGTATTGCCATATGTAAAACCCGTTCAACACGCTGAAAACACTGGAAATATCTCATTATCCGAAACTGAGTCAACAACACAGGCAGCCGATGACGCCGAGTCTCAACAGTCGCCTGAAAACATTTTAGAAGAATCCTAATGATGGTCGAGACTCGGGTCGAGAAGTGGGATTATGTAAACGTATCCAAGAAACTCCCTCCAGCTTGGAAAAAAAGAAAAAAAAAAGAAAATATATAAAAGAAAAAGATGACGTTGATAAAGCTGTTTTAGGATATATCAAAGAAAAGAAAGATAATATGACACCAGATGATGATCGGAAACTATTTCTTTTAAGTTTATTACCCGATGTTAAGAACTTATCGCAAAAAAATTTGCGCAAGTTTAAAATAAAACTCTTATTTTCTTAGAAGAGTTGTTAACGCAGCAAGAACAACCCACGGAGCAACCTTTTCGGCCGTACGGTAATTCGCAAATAAATAGCCATCCAACACGTTATAATTGGGCACGTCCTTCAAGTGTCTCTTCCATTAATTATACAGTCAGTGCACCAGCTCCCTCGACCATTGCTGGTACATCAAATTCAAGTCCAATCACTTACGACACAAATCCAGATGGATACACTGTACAAAATTTAGATGCCGCCGTACGTTCTTCAACTACCACACCATCCACGTCACGTTTTGACGAAAATGAACTATTTTACTTTAAAAATTTATAATACATTTTCCAATAAATGCTTATTAAAAAATAAATTATATTACTTACCTAATCGTTATCATAAATCTTTCTTCTGGACTAATACATTCACGCATGTTAGAATTTTGTTTTTGAATGGTGGGTCCAACAATGTTTACCAGATCTTTAAATGTGTTTTTAGACATTCTATAAAATGTCTGGAATTTAGAGTCGTCTTCGGATAACTCCTTGGCGGCAATAAATAACCTCCTATTAAAATTTTTTTGGGAGGTAGGGATTTGCGACTTTTTCGAAGCAACAAATGAAACAAACTAACTTAAGCAAAACATTTATTCACTTAACTCTTTTACATATTTCGATTTTCGACAACTTGAGGAGGTCCTGTGACCAGATAAGCATAGAAACAGAGTTTTATCCACAAAACCGAAACAGAATTTTTGCACTCGACGCGCGTTTCGCTAACCATGTTAGCATCATCAGGAGATGATTAAAACTGCATAGAAGTCAAGGTATCTTTTGGCAATATATTCGTGAGCCAAAGTCATTATATTTCTTAGCCTTTTAAGCATGACATATTACTAAGTTGGTTACTTTTCACTAAGCGGTACTCCTTCAGTTATTGCGTTGGAGAACACTTTATATTAAGAAAGGTTTGGTTTTGTCAAAATTTAGCCAGCGGTATTTTGAAATACTGAATTTTTGCTTATTTTGGTTATTAATAGTCTTTTTAAAAAATGGCTTAGAGTGATCATTGAAATTCAAAAATATGCAACACAATTTTTTTATTAATTAAAGCGAACCCAACACTGGACTGTCGTGTATGCAATATCCCGGCACCTGGTGTGGAGTTCGTGCGCGACACCAGTTCTGCCAGCTAAACTGGAAAAGCTCCGCTGGTTTTATGCGGGGTTGTTGGGCACCTTCTACTAAGCAAGCAAACACAACCCTAAATTACGGTTCAATATATTGATTTCTTGTTTTTTTTTTTTTAATAACAACAATCTTACAATAAAACTTACAAACAAAGGAATTACCACAAAAAATACTATTAAGTAATTAAGGGTACAATATAAGGATTGTACAGAGACCAGTTCTGTTGGTAAACTCTGTAGTATGCCTTATACTTTAAATCCCTAAGCACTAGTATCCGAAGTGATCACTTTGGTTAACTTAAAATTAATACCCATAATAAATGCAGTGATAATATTATCAGTCAATTACTATCGCCATAATAATTATACTAATCGGCCATAGGAAAAAAAATTAATAACATTAATAAAAACTATCTTAAGCTCGGCCAATAATGTTAGTTTAGAATAAAATACTAGGAACGATACCACTCTAGATCTGAAGGTCGTCGAACGCTGAGAAAGGTTTTACATCGGCTGCACGCTCAGGAGTGCCTTCGCTCTAAAGTGAAAGTGGGTACCTCTCGGCTCAAAGCTGATAGTGACGCCGAAGGTAGTGAAACCCGGTAGTGAAACCCGGTAGTGAAAACCAGGTCGTGAAAGCCCGGTGCTAACCCAATACTAAGACTAGGCCCCTTACTTCAATGAAGAAATTATAGCCCCCTTGCATATGTATTTTGTTTATAAAACAAATCATCCCAAAAATTATCAATGGATCTTCATTAACCATCAACAAATAAAAGAAATACAAAAGGTGCAAAAACTTGAATATAAAAAGAAATAGGTATGAACCATCCCTAAATAATATAAACTTCCCCATATGTTCAAAACTAAAGTTACATTAAGAAAAAAAGTTCAGATATGATAAAAGGAAAAACTACGTTGGAGTTAACAAAAAGGAAAAAGGTAAAATATCCTATGGAATGAAATGCAACTGGTGGTCGATGTAAAAAAAAATTAACACCGATAAAAGCAATTAAATCATTAAATTAGAGAAAAAAACGTTAGCAATATTTACCTCTCTTGAGTTGGAGGGTTGCCTGGAGGATCAACTGCCTCGGTTTTATAAGGTGAGCAGGGCCGTAACTAACAGAGGGGGAGGAGGGCGATCCTACCCCGCAGGGCACCACTTTACCAGCCCGCCAAAATAATCAAAGAGCAAACGAA
The DNA here is from genome assembly GCA_016904865.1 of Pissodes strobi. Classification (NCBI taxonomy): domain Eukaryota; kingdom Metazoa; phylum Arthropoda; class Insecta; order Coleoptera; family Curculionidae; genus Pissodes; species Pissodes strobi. Next base: position 27,484 of record MU190933.1, read on the forward strand.
ATTAAATGGCCATTGGCCAAAAGGCAATACTGACAAGAAAAAGTTATTCAAAGTTCAAATTCTTTCAGAATGGATAATATTATTCTAAAAATGAACATTTTACTATTTTAAAAAATGTTTAAGAAAATTAGGAGCTGAAATTAGTAAAATATAAAGTAGGTATACCTAGGTATTTCGTAATGCAAAATTAATTACTTTATTTGGTCGTGATAGCCAAAATGTTTGCCTCCGGCGGGGCGCCGCAGCTTCTTCACTTGGAGGGCGCCAGATCTCAGTCCTCCCCCCAAGTGAAAACAATGCCGCTACGACCCTGAAAGTGAGCTCGGAAAGCCTCTAGAAATAATGGAAAATTACCTTTAGCGTCATGACGACAATGTATCAGCAGGCAGTGAAAAAAAAATTCCAGAAAAATCTTGCCCTGTGCAGTATTAAAATCCCGATAAATCGGTCGTGTCAAAATACAAATTAGGGACTCAACCCAATATCCCCTAGAAGGGTAGTATAAAACGCAATACTAAAAGCTGAGTCGCCTACAACTACACTTGAGCAAAACACTTCTTCTTTTCCCAGTAGGAATTTCTAGAAGAACGAGATCATCGGTTTCAATCAATTTGCATTTGCAACTTCCAAGGAATTTAGAGGAAAAAAAAGTGCGAAAAGGTTTCATCGAAATGAGGAAATAGTCGATACGAGTCCCAAATATCAAAGTCCACAACTGACGGTAAGAAGGTGGAACTACATAATAACCTCAAACTACACTTAAACATAAGAAAGGAAAACAAACATTGACGGTTGGGAGAAAAATAAGGAAACATTACGGAGAAATATGTGTGATACACCCTAAATCCCTAGAGCACTATGAGAAGAAACAACAACAAGCAATCTATGCGGAAATCAACAAGTCTTAGAAGAAAATAAGCAACAAGTACCAGCTTTTTATTATTAACAATTATTCTCGCATTTGTAGGTAAATAAGAAACGGCAGCAGTATCTCAAACCAAATTAATGACCCCAACAAATTAAAGCCAAATAAGCTTAAGATTACAAGCGAAATATTCAAACTGAAAGTAGTATACGAATTTGGCCGATCAAATGAGGATCAAAGGTTGGCTATTAACTGAGTTCTAAATACAAAACTGCAAGTAAACATAATTATTGTAATACAACTAAGCAAAGTTAAACTAATTAGACATTATCTTATTTTAGTTGTTTGATAAACCTAAGCAAGCCAATAGATTATCCACTAAAATAAATACAGTCACAAAGTGCTGGAGGACAACATATGAAAAAGGATAGTCAGAATAGCCACTTACGGCCACAACAGTGTTATATAAGCTAATACATATTATGTATTAATAATCGTATGTATTATTAATTAATATGAATAAATGCTGCAACTGGAAGTCCAATAAACTTATTGACAACAAATTAAATAAATGAATTTATAATTAATTAACTTAATAATTCTTACCACAAAATATAGAATCTTTTGTTGCTAAATGCAGCAGATAAAATAAACTTATAATCCTTTATAGAGGCAAAATCAGACTGTTACAAACATATGAACCTCTTTTACAACAATTTTTTTGAAGTATTTCATATTAAAGTACACCATTCAGATGGTAAGGAATTTGTTTCTCTTGCGTTTTTCTTTGTGACAAGACTGAAGCTATGATCGCAGGGTAAAAAACTGTTACCTGGCTCAGAATACCTAAGAATTATAGTATCAAACCGACCTGTCTGCCTCAAGGTTGAGTAATATTGAAACAAAGCAATATATTTATTTTGTGCCGAACAGTTAGCCGAAAAGATATATAAATGTTTAACGTGTGCAAAAATGAAATTTTGTATATAATGATCTAGACAACTAATAGCTTCATTTAGATTTTTTTCGATTTCGGTAAACACATAAAAAATGGAACTTAGCACTGTAAAGTAACGGAAGATTTTATTGGAAATCAAAAGCAGTAACTTCAATTGATGCATCTTCCTTTGGCATATTAATTGTGTCCTTAAGTTCTATATAAAAAATATCTGCTTTTCCAAGTCGTACAGATCTTTCGACTTCCAGTGCTTTTTTTCGTCGGTTTCTGCTTTTTTTATTTGTGTTAAAACCTTATCACACGTTCTGCAGGTGTCTGACCTAGGACGGCCGAAAAAGTAGCTAAAATGTTAGGCTTAGCTTGTTTCTTTTGTTGCAAGATCGCGTAGATTTCTGGTTTAAATTTCTGGAGGTAAAGTAGGTGCATTTTCTGAATGCAGGATCCTGACTTTCTTTTTGAAAAAGTTAAAATTAGTTTAACTACTTATTCCTTTTTATGTTCAGGAATTGCATTTGGCCGGTTAGGGTGTGAACCTCGACGTTCCAGTGGTTTGCAAATATAAATTTGTTGACAGATGGCCGGTTATTCGTTCAACTCTGCTTGAAGTAATTCCATGTAAAGAAGTAAAAGCACGTTTGCAAACAACCAATTTGTTATTGACATATATACGAAAAAACATTTAACTTGGTAATATGGACTAATGAAGCTAATATTAAATTACCTTGTAAGTGTATGTTTTTAAGCGGGGTACCCCATCCCCAGACTTTACCCTTTTGAGTTGAACTTGACGAACAGCTATTGGCCCTCCAATATGACAGTCTTGTAGCGATTTATCTGCCAATTTATTGAACGAGGCCAACTTTTTTAGTTTCAAATCATCGTCTATTTTCTGAAAACATTGCCAGCGGAAAGAGCAATCAGCGCCTGCTTTTATAGAAGGAAATAATCGGCTTTTTTGTATTTACATGCGGTTTTCCAGTTGCACGATTATATTTCTTTCCATTTTTTTCGGAATACTTGTTCTTTCCCTCCCGGCTTTTAAACGCCACTATTGGCCGCGTTCTCGCTGCTTATTTCTAATGCCTGCTGCAAAATTTGGGAACCTCCTGCTCTTGTTCGAGGTCGGCACCGTGGAGGTACTGGTATACTACTATATCAACTTCTAAAGTTATATTCCGAGGGGAATCCTCGAAGTTACAAAATTTATCTATGGTACTCTACGGTGGTTAAGGTTAAACTAAATGGAATAAAAATAAACACGTGCATCTAAATTGTTCGTATTATGGAGCCATCTATCTGCCATTGCCCGACTTAAAACGGTGTAAGCACCAGGCAGATCCGGAGCTGCCTACTTCTTGCACCAATCGGATAGACAGGTAGCTCTAAAATGTGTATTAATACTGGTCTAATATTTAACGGATTTACCTGGTTCTAGGGATGGATAAGTTCATATAGATATTAGATACTTTAACTCTATATGGACCAAAAAATGGTGATACCTGGTTCCTGCACTCGGGTCTTTAATTGCGCATCGATCTCAATTGATCATTTCTCCGTAAGCAAAGTGTTATCGATATAGGGATGAATTGAGGGATGTAAAACATTACTTCGGTTTGCTTGCTGTAATAATAGCAACAACAGATGTCGCGTTTGGAACAAATAAATACATACTGGCAATAAATATCTCTGCGTAATAATATGTATAAATATCCGGGAAGAAAGAAGAAGCATTTTTTCTCGTGGATAAAGTTCCTGTTTTGCAGTACAAAAAGTCAAACTTTCAATTATAACAGAATTTTTAGTTACATTAATAGTGCTTGCTAAACTGGCACTGCCCTAGATTGTAGATAAATTGTCATGATATAATAGATTCTTCTTGAGGCAAAATTTTATGATTAATGTTAAAAATAAAATCATCCAACTTTTCGAGAGGATTAATACTTTAATTATAATGAATTCAAATGGTAATACTCAGAGTGATATTGTAGTATATCCTGTGACAAAAGCCTGGTTTAAGCTTAATCTTCGTTGATGACTGGTCTCTGAATACCATTAGTAGCTGCCTAATTCCCAAATTAATTGACAAAAAACCAAATCAAACCAAGTTTAATTACCATTTTTGCTTCTTCTAAATCTGTTCCACATTGTACCTAAAATATATAAATATAAATCATAAAAAAGTTAAGTTCAATTATCATATTTTTCTATATTTCTTCATAAATTATTCATGAAACTTGGTTAATTTTTTAGACTGGACCATATCTTATTAATCAGGTTAAATTTCTCCTAATTTGGAAACTAATAGGAGATAAATGATTTCATCGTTCAGAGCATTTGCTCTGCAACTTACTTGATGTTTGATTCGGAGAAAACATTTTTAAAGTAGCATATCGCAAAAACAAGAAAACATCTTACAAAATTATGTACATTGAAATTTTAGTAAATGCCAAATATAAGTATACAATTAAGAATTCGTGTATGGAAATTTACTCTTCAATTGTACCACTTTGGTTAAATCCCCACTTCTATAGAAGGATCCACCATTGCCTCGCAAAATCTGGAATTACAATTTTGCAAACTGGGACGATCTAAAGGAGTTCTACCTAGATTTTCCTTGGCTCGACGTCTGCTGTGGCACTAACGACCCGTCAGTCTGCTACGAAGAGATTATGTAAGTAATCTCCTCAGGAATATAAGCATACATCCCAAATTCCATCAAGTTACCGTCAAAAGGAAAGCCCTGTTTTGACAGAAGATGCGAAAGTGCTGTAGGTAGGAAACAGCAAGCCTACAAGTACTGGCAGCAAAATCAGACCACTGAAAATCGCAATTACTTTGTCGATGCGAGGAGCGAATGTAAACTTGTGATCGACGAATCTAAGGACAAACACGATCAAAGGATCAGGAATAAACTTTTGTAATGCCCCAGTGGCTCCAGGAAATTCTGGTTGGTAGCAAAGGCAGTAAGTAATAACTTTACAAAAACGTCTCTCCCACCTTTGACAGACGAACGTGGCATCACGACGACTACAGCCAAGGAAAAACAAACATGCTCGCCAAAATGTTTTCATCGCACTCTACCATAGACGTCCCCCAAGGCAAGGCTCTCCCCACCATATCGAACATCAACACTACCATGGCAGAAGTCAAGTTTCATCACCCTGATATTCGTAAAATCCTTAAAGAACTAGATACGCAAAAGGCATCAGCACCGGACGGAATACCTGCGATCGTGTTAAAGAACTGCGCAAACAAACTAACACCCGTTTTTTTTAGGCTTTTTTCTCTGTCTTACGGAAAAAAGATTTACCCATCTTCCTGGAAAGTCGCTCGAGTGCAACCTGTTCCAAAAAAGGCAAGAAATTCACGCCCTCAAACTATCGCCCAATTGCCTTGCTTCCAATAATCTTCAAAGTCATGGAACGTGGAGTCAATCGGCAACTACGCAAGTCCCTCGAGAACAACAAAATAATCAGCGATAATCAAAACGGCTTTTGCAAAGAGAGATCGTCAGGAGATATATTGGCCTATGTCACCCATATATGGAGTAGGGCAATAGAGAACTACGGAGAATCTCGAGCGATTGCGTTGGATATTTCGAAGGCGTTCGACAGAGTTTGGCATGACGGACTGCTCAACAAACTGCTGTCCTTCGGACTGCCAGCCTCTCTCTGCAGCTGGCTTGCCAGAGAAACCATTACCAGCAACTGAGACCTATCACCGCAGACAGGAGCAGATTACAGCAATTAATCAAAACCTGGAGAAAGTTTAAACTTGGGGCGACAGAAATTTGGTCCAGTTCAATGCAGCAAAGACCCAAGCAGCCACGTTTACCAAGAGGGCCAATACAGCGGGCCTTGACATCATTATGGCAGAATCGACCTTCATACCTCCTCAATCGGCCTGCTGGGTGTCTCGGTCAACAGTAATATGTCCTGGCATGACCACGTTGCTAACATCGCAAGATCAGCTTCCCAGAAGCTTGGTGCGCTATTTCGCAACAAAAAACTGTATACCAGCAGTTGCTCTTGCTCTACAAAGCGCAAAAAAGACCGTGCTTAGAATATTGCTCACACATCTGGGGTGCTGCAGCACCAAAGCACACCCTAAAGCTCCTGGATTCCATTCAGAGGAGAGCTGTGCATCTTGTCGGCGACCCGGAGTTGACCCGGAATCTGGAGAGTCTGGAACACCGCAGACATGTGGCCGAGATGTCCCTGTTTTACAGATACTTTCACGGCAGATGCTCCCAGGATTTGGCTTGTCTCATATCGCCCCTGGCAACGCCTGTCAGACAGTTAAGACAGACGGCAAGAGCGCACCAGTTCGTCGTACAACTGGAAACACCCAGAACATCGCTTTACAAGAACTCCTTTGTCTGGCGCACTGCATCACTGTTAAACTCACTCCCAAGACATCTGTTTCCCCGTAACTACAACCTCTAGCTGTTCAAGAACCGTGTCAATCAACATCTTCGCACACACACCGCTCGTCAGACGCCATAGGATATCCCTTTAGTGTGTGTGCCACTACCATAAAAAAAATCAATATCTTGGAATTTAGAATGATTATTAATATTGACAGTATTTCAACCTAACTATTAGACCCTAAAGGTACATGTTTTGGTAAGTAGATCATACTCGAGAAATAAATAAAAATAAATACCAATACATTATCAACATTACATATACCATTTAAATAAAATATATTGTTTGCATGCCTGATTAGGCATTATTGATTTTATCGAAACTAAACGGCTCAGGAAGAATCCCAAGTAAATCTTCCTCCTTAGCCACCCAGATCTCGATATCCTTAATGGAGCATGTATGAAATATAACTTGAAAAAGACCAATAAATCTGCGGTATATCTTCCAATGATCAGGTTATTTAAGACGAGATAGCTTACGGGGCGTCCTAGGTGAGCGATTTGCAGCGAACGCAAACGCGAAGCGCTGGCGATGCCGTACGAAAAAATTAATATAGTCGCACGGCATCGCCACTGATTCGCGTTCGCTGCAAATCGCTCACGTAGGACGCCCTGTTAGCTAACCTTAGTGATTTCTTTCGGTCTGGGTCTGTGCTGAAGTTTCATAATGAGTATGTCACTAACAGGGGAGATTTAGCAACCTTGGTGAATACAATTCCATGCAACAAATTCACAATATTTTATTTTAGCAGTTTAAGTGATAGCAGTGAATTGTTGATACTGCCTGCTAATGACGAATAACAACTATTCTCGTAAGCATATGCTGCAATCTACATTTTACTCCATATATTTTCTATAAATTTTAGGACGTTTGTCAGTCATAAATACAAACAGCATGTAATTCTCTTCGACGCTTTCTATAAGTAGGTATATAAGTTTAAAATTTTCCATCTTGTACAGCACTACCCTTTCATGACACTTACCATTTCTGAAAACTTTTGTCTGGGTATATAGGGGAGATAGCGGGGTTTGAACATGAATATTACATATTTTTTATGTTAATTCTTGTCGCTGATGGTAGATGATTCGCCCCCTTTGCAAAGTGTGATGTAACCTGACATTTCCAGTTCATTAGACTCAATCGGCCTGCTTGCTTTCCCAAATCTTAAAGCAAATTAAATACCGTTCACTCCCACCAACTTTAAAGCCGTCATTAAAATGCCATAGCATGCGGGAGCTTTTTCTGGTTTTAATATATTGATTGCAGCAGCTTCTGAAATTATTATTTTGGGTTCTTATTCGATATGAAAAGTATTTTGATGCACCAGACAGTCGTTATTAAATAGTTGTTCGCGAAATGTCGCCATGATGTATGTTTTTAAATCTCAAGGTGGTGAATCATTTATTAACCAGGATTTGTGGAAAAAATGTACGTGATATGATTGCATTCCACTGTCCAAATTGGTCCTATTTTGATAACAAATATTTTAATTAATAGTTAACAGTGATTTTTAGTTAAAAGTACTATTTTGATTTAATACAATATTTGAGAATAATGGCTTTGCATTTGCTTCCCTTTCATAGACAGTGCCTCTATTCTGACCGGTATTGAATGACATATACTCTATCATACTAGACGTCATGCAATAGAGGTGGTATAGAAATTTTGCGCTTACGGCGTTTCGTAGATAGTTTTAAATACTCTGTAATAATAACATGTCAAAATTTTAGGCCTCTAAATGCACTTTTGCCATGTAAAAATCTAGATAATTGTTCTTGTCACATTTAACCCTTAACTGGCGACGTACCGTCAGTTTGACCGCGCGCGTCTCCTGACATATTCAGTAACCTCACTTAGCCTAAATATTTCATTTGCATTTAGCCAGACCGTTTAGCTTTTCAACATTCCATCATTCGACCATTCCAACTTTCTCCAACCCGCATTCCCGGCCGCGATTACAGCGACTCAATACTGGCGCTTTCAAAAACCAGCCAATTGAATTGAATATCTTACTGCTGCTCTCCGTTAGGATTTAAGTACAAACCCAGATAACCCAACTACAGATGCGAAAGCGCATGAAATATCGAATCTCGTTTTATGACGCATCTATCCGCGGAGTTGAATTGCCCGCACAAAGTAGTTTTAAACTTGCGGCTGGCAATTAGTAAAAGGCTGGCCGCACCAATAACCAATTTTATTTATGTATATATGAGTATGATTAGGGTATATTGTGCAACAAGTGCTGAAAATAAGATTTTTCACACGTGTAGCACACTATACATTTTCTACGACTGCTACATACAGGGTGCCCCACTGGGAGTGTGGTAGAATAGTATATTGTGCATCGGTGCAACAATACACGCGCTGCATACTATACTTTTCCTACGACTGCAAATAATATTGATATTATATAATATTTATTATAATATAATAAATCAAGCATCTTGTCTTTAAATTAACATTTATAGTTTACAAAGACCATTCAAACACTTCTACAGTAATTTGTGTAACTAGTTGATGAGTAGGTATTGAGATACCAGGGCTGGGACAACGCTCTATCAGGGGCGCCTTTTTAGGGTTTCGTCCCTCATTCTAGGGTTTCGCCATTAATTTTTGGAGTTATTCTTATCATATCTTTGGAAAAAGGCTCCATTCACTGGCGGTCTCCTCTTATGGCTTTGCTTTCCTTCGGGGAACCCATTTTTTATATATTCGGAAAAGGGAGCATCCGGGGGTGAAGCCCTAAATTGGAGCTCCTTGAGGCTCATAGCTCTGAAATGGGCCCCCTTATACGCGACCCATTTTTCAAAGATTTTAAAAAGCTTTTGAATGGGGCCCCCGGTGTGGGAGCCTCATATTTGACACATTTGGAAAAGGGGCTCCCCTGGGGCGAAGCCCTAAAATGAGGCCCCAGGGAGGCGAAGCCCTAGAATGGGGCCTAGGTATAGTACGGGGTTCCCATTTTTTACATTTAGGAATGGAGGCTCTGGGGGCGAAGCCCTAAAATTGGGCCGCAAGCCTTAAAAGGGGGCCACTGGCATGAGAGTCCCATTTTTTACAGTTATGCAAAAAGGGGCTCCTAGGGGGTGAAACCCTAAAATTGGACCCCCTTTTTTAGAGATCTGGGAATGGGACCTCTGAGGGCGAAGATCTAAAACGGAGACGACGCTCTTTAATCGAAATACCCGAATAAGCGTGTGAAAAGTATAATTTGCACACGCCGTGTGCAAAGTATACTTTTCACACGATGTTTGAAATATCCAGTTTTCAAGAGCAGTTGTTAGTGTGTTTTTGTCTATTTTCAGGGCAGAAAAAATTATACATAACTTGGTTTGACCTGTAAAAATCACAAGGCATACCTTTCTCGGTCTTTAGGGCGCCTGAAAAAAAGATTTATCGCCAGTGCTTTTGTTTGAACAACAGGAATAAAGGCACGTATAACCAGGCATGTCACTAACACATTTAAACTAATTTTATAATTTAATTTAAAAAATATGATTGAATATGACTCCGTACTATTCCGCTTGTGGTTGTGTTGCGACTTAGAACGCTTTTTCTATACGGGCCCGCACTAAACTGTAGATAGCCAAAACCTGTTCAAGCCATCTACGACCATGAGTCATTCGCTCGCTGCGAAGTTTGTTGCACGCATTTAAATTGCCGCTTACGCATCTGTTTTAGGTTATCTGGGGCACAAATACTACCTGTGTGCGCGCGTGTGTGTGTTTGCTTGAATCGTTGTTGGAAAAGATATGACTGGATTTTCGTAATGCGTTTTATTATATTTTTTTTCTGATTTTATGCATGCCTTGGGTTAGATTTGGTTAGTTTTTGTTGGTTGCGCCCCAGTAGCGAGAGAAGCGAGCGAAGGGCCATGAGTGAAGTGATATATTACTTTAATGATAAAAAATTTGGGTTAAGAGCCGTATTATAATGGATATACAGGAACTTGCATGTGTTTCCGCGAATATATTCCATATCTAACCTCAAAATTACAGGACGCGGCAAAATGATCATAAAAATATAAAATAAGCATGCACAACATCGGGATAGAAAATTCGAATAATGGAATATTGGAAAGTTGAGCGGTCTGGCTAGATGCAAGTAAATATTACCTTACGTACCTTACGTACCTTTATGTTTAGTCGTTCGAAGTAATTCGTGTGAGTTTGATGTTGAGTATTAGCAGCGAATATTAACTACGATAAGAAGATTCACTCTCCGCGGCGGCACGTCAACGGTATGTCTCCTTCCCCGCGCGAAAACTAGCATGATACTGGCATGTGACCTTTGGACCCGGCGCACACTGGTCGAATTTCTACGAAAGCTGGCCATAATAAGGTTTACCAGAAATAAGACATAAAAGTTATTAAGTATTACACGTTTAATATATCGTGTTTTAGACAAATAATTGTTGAATTTTTTGCTCATCATCTATATTTATATATAGGGAGAATCAATTATCACTAACGATAAAAATCATGTATAAAACTCATTTGTATGTTCCTAAATCGTTTTAAAAAATGATTTTGAAAATTAAGGGCTCCTTCGTTGTAAAAAAAAGGGTTTTAAATTTTTAATTCGATGATCCAAATTTTGTTTTTGCAACGGTTAATTCAGGAGTCTCACGAGCAAAATGAATGTTAAGCGAACGACAGAAACGCGTTGATGAGGGCCTGCAATTTTGCCATACATGTATTTCAGAGTTATCGCTATTTTTAAAAAGTAATCTAATAGGGACGAAACTAGTAAAAAATATAGAAGCATCAGTGCAACTGTTGTTCAAAAACACTTGCTTATATTCTGACTATCCCAAGGTAATATCAAAGCCATATTTACAAATTAAAACTAAATTATAAATTTGTATCTGCTGATTCCACTGATTCAGCCAAAGTATTTATTACCTCTTTTTACAATAACATCAGTCTTGCATCAGCAATAATGATTCTACCGAAATTTCAGCTTCAGTTTCACTTACTACAATATTATGGGATTAGGGGTGGGCGACAATAATCGATTTTTCGATTCACTTTTAAGAAATTACCGATTAATCGACTTATCGATTAATATTTCAGAAAATATCGATAATCGATTATTTCGATTAATCGATTATTCAGTTATTTGCTAAAATATTAAGCGTTTAATCGATTATTCAATTTCTTGCCCACCCGTACCGATGACTTTTACAACAGATGTAGCTTTTAAAATTCCAATTTAATAATGCGTTGCGTTAAGGGTAATTTAAATGACATTTGAAAATACTTTCAGTACAACATATGAAGCAAAAAAAAAACAGAGAAACGTAAATGCTCAAACAAGACAGCAGCAGGGAAAACTGCGCACGTTACAAATTTAGCCAATAAGGGATCCTCATTTCGACGCGCCATTTTCTGATAATCTGGCTTCAGTTGTTGCACAATTAGGTATAACACCAACACATAACCTCAACGGAGTGTTAGCACGTTAGCAGTATAGTACATCAGTCTTTATCTTTTTATTATGTATTTGGGCAAAACTATATGATAAGAAGGATCACTCTCCGCGGCGGCATGTCAACGGTGTGTTTCCTTCCCCGCGCGAACACTAGCAGAATATCGGCAGGCCATGATACAAATAAAACAATCATGTTGGCAGGCGACCTTTGACGCGGCGGCCATAGACCAGCTCATCCTTTTGACAGATTAATTTTCACGCCTTAATTCTATA
>MU190934.1:6629-16918 GCA_016904865.1 Pissodes strobi
GAATAAAATAAATTTTTTCGACTATTTAAAAAAACAAAGTTGATGATGGTTGCTAAGAAACGAAACGTCAGATTGAAAATGTAATAACACAAACTTGAAGAGCAGGAAAAGTGGCAATGGGAAACTGAAATTTGTATTGTCATATCTTTTCCAATAAAGTCAGAAAAAAATAAAAACGAAATCGAGAAAATTCGGGTTTTCTCAAATATCTTCGAAAGTAATCAAATTTTTGTACATTTCGAAGCATAACGTTGTAGGGTTCAGCAAGGCACACCTTTTCTCTAATTTAATCATCTTTGTACCTCTTCTGGTTTGCGAGATCTCTGTACTGTGCATTCTTATATGGGACACCGTGTATATTGGGCGGGTTATTACAATTTTATTTTCAATGTCTATTGGTGTCATATATTATTGTCTTACCATTTTATTTGTAATGTTTATACGTGGAGGATTGCTAAAGCATTGAGGAGACCAATAACCAAAGTCGCCCACTACATGAGTAGAAGGGGGGATGGCCTATTCTGATGCGAAAAAGGCGGATACCTTCTCAAGAATATTGGAGAACACATTTAGAAATAATGAACATGATGATGAAGATGAGGAGTACGAGAGAAGCTCAAAAAGGACAGCAAGACACTTGGACATTATCAAGCCAATGAAGAAGAACCAAGGTTACGTTGCGCCATTGAAAATCAAGCAAATAGTAAAACATCTCAAAACAAAGAAAGCGCCTGGCCTAGACGGCATAAGGAATAAGATGGCAAAGAAACTCCCTAAAAAGGCCTTTGCCTTTATGGCAAACATTGCAAGCGCAATTATGAAGTTCAGCTACTTCCCCAGTGCGTGGAAAAATTCATGCATTATACTCTTTCCTAAACCAAATAAAGACAAAACGTGTCCGGACAACTATAGACCCATTAGTTTTCGCCCTACGCTAAGTAAAATAATTGAAAAGGCAATAAAGAAGAGCCTACTTAAAGTACTGGAAGAACTAAAGGTCATCCCACCATGCCAATTTGGCTTTCAGGAGGCACACTCTGCGAAGCACCAACTGAAAAGAATCAACGAGTACATCACGGAAGTTTTATTTAGCATATCGCCACTGGGTGCTACTAGACATTGAGAAAGCTTTTGATAAGCTCTGGCACCAGGGATTAATATATAAGATGATGCAATTAGGAATACCATTGAGGATGTGTAGGCTGCTCAGAAGTTATCTTAATGATCGAACATTCCAAGTCAGGGTAGGTGGTGACCTGTCACAGAAATGGAAAATAGTGGCTGGTGTCCCGCTGGGGACCGTGCTGGAACCGTTACTATACAGTGTTTATATAAGTGACTTTACTGGAGATCCAAGTTTATTCACTGGCCTCTATGCTAACGACACAATATTTCTGAACAGGAGCAGAAATCTGGAGATAATAGTGAGAAAGCTGCAGAATAATTTAAATGCATATGGGAAAATGGGCCATCAGGAACAAAATTTAGATAAATCCAGGTAAGACAAGCCATAATTTTTCAGAGAAGGCTGCTTTAGACGAGAAGTCAAGTAAGAATTTTCAATGGAAGCCGTTGATTAAGCACTTGTTGCCGAACGCAGAGAAATTCTGTAAGAACTTGGAAAGCCATCCATGTGAAGGCTTCAAGTAGCTACTAAAATATGAAAAACTTTTGTATTCCATGCATAAATTTAATCCAAAAGGACATCTTAATCAGTGTAACAGAGCGCTTTCGGCGATAGCCATCATCAGTGTTACCTGCAAAGTGAGTAAAAGAACCACCCATTAGTGGAAACCAGCAAATGCTGTAAAATTTTGGGTTAAACAAAGAAAAATTGCAAATGGAGTAACCTATGGCGAAAATAAAAATTAAATTTGAATTTTAAATTTGAATTTTTGAATTCTGAATTTATTAAGATAAAAAATGACAATTAAAACTGTAAAATAAAAAAGATGAGTTTATTTTTTTATGTGATTTTAAGCAAAAGGAAAAGAAAATGGTGGAAGTTTTTTCACTCACTTGTCAGTTGGAACAAAATAACATATCCACAAGAGGCACAAACTACATCAAAACGACAACGGACACATCAAAATTTAAATAGCACTTTACATTTTAAGAAAGGTTCACATAATTAAAACGATTAACAAAATAACAGACCGACGTGGGGACCACGTTTTGATGGAACGACAAACATGTCTCAGTTGACAAATTCGACAAGTAAGCCGAAGACCGCAGACGCAAAAAGAAATACGTCAAGAAATGGCGGTAGTTTTAAATCTGAAAACAAAGTAATGTAAGAGAGTGGAAAAGTGTTAAATATCTAATTTTACAAAATTTTACTTAAATTATAGAGGAAATACCACTGTGTCAGACTAGACCCAACAAATTGATTTTGAAAGGTCTGAGACAAACTACATTTTATTTGAAAGGTTTTTATTTAAATTGGTTAACCAGGTGGGTGTAAAAAAGTTTGAATGAAAAAATACTTAATTAAGTGGGTTGCTAGTGAAATACTAGAGAGAGGATCTTAACCCAAATTAACCCCACTCGAAGAAAAAAAGAAAGCTTAACTAATTAGGAGAAGAAATTAGCCTGGGCTAGTTCAACTCGGAGAATTGAAAGAAGTGAAAATCAGAAAGAGCTTAACTATTTAAGATGAGATTAGCTTGGGCCAGCTCTACTCCATGAAAGTGGAAGAACTAGAAAAGCTCAACTAATTAAGAGAAGTGATTAGCCTGGGCTAATTCTCCTCAAGGAATTGAAAAAAGTAAAGAAAGGAAGAACTTAACTAATTAAGAGAAGAAATTAGCCTGAGCTAAATCTACTCGAAGAATTGAAAGAGGAAGAATCAGAAAAAGCATAACTAATTAAGAGAAGAGCTAGCCTGGGCTAACTCCACTCAAGAAAATGGAAAGAAAGGAAAAGCTTAACTAATAAGGAGAAGAGACTGGCCTGAGCTACCTCAATTAGGTAAAAATAAATTAAATTCTCTTATTCTATAATTATTAAAAAGTTATTTTTTTATATATCTTTTTGAGAGAAAGAAAGTACTTAATTAAGTAAAAAGGTTAAGTGTGTGTAGACTAGTGATGAGCGATATTTTTATACCGGCGACTTTAATCGGTGACTTAAATGGTCACTGTAACTACCGGCGACCTAATTGTCCGCCAAGCAGTGAATCTGGTCGCTATTTTAAAAATCGCTGACGGAATCGCTGCGCTCTAATCGGTGATAATATTTATATTTGTTTTTGTTATTTGATACTCAAAAAACGAGTGATATCTGGAACTTTTTCACGGTTGATGTTGATCACTATGCCAAGTATATGTAAAAAAAAAAATTATTTCAAAACAACAAATTCTAATATGAGGAAGCACATGAAAACTAATCATCCTTATATCTCCATTAATCAAAATCCTATAGAGAATTGTCAAACTTCAAATGCAAATGGGAATAATAACGCAATTCCAATAATTAATGACCCTTCTCCTTCCACTTCCAAAGATGAACCTTTGTTAACATCCGTAAAAGTTGTTCCAGTTTCAAAGCCGATACAACAAAAAATTTCGACGTTTGTACCAAGAAAATTGGGAGTGACAGGTAACAAAATTATAACTGATAAGTTGCTAAAAATGTTAACAAAAGACTATCAGCCTTTTAGCATTGTAGAAGATCGAGGTTTTAATGATTTTGTAAGGGCTTTAAACCCTTCATACGAAATTCCTAACAGGTATTCAATTTCAAAATTTTTGATTCCGGCAAAATATGAAGAACTTCTTTTACAATGTAAATCTTTATTAGTAAATGCAACAGCTCATTTTATTGAAGACAATTTTAAAATTAAATCTGTATTACTTGCCTGTAAAGTTTTGCCTGTTCATCATACAAGCCTTAATTTAGCAGCGGCTTTAAGAGAAATTGCCATAGACTGGAATATACAAGACAAAATTATTTTAGCAGTGTCTGATAATGCTGCCAACATTAGAAATGCCATCACAAAGGAACTTGGATGGAAATATTTTGGGTGCTTTGCGCATTCATTGAATTTAGTAGTGACAAATGGATTAAGTGTAAGCGCCGACATAACGTCGTTGATTTCGAAAATAAATGTTATTGTGGGTCATTTTAAAAGAAGCGCCATTTCCAATGAAAAGCTAATGACACTACAGATGAATTCTGGAAAAGAACCACTGAAGCTTCTCCAAGATGTTGCTACTAGGTGGAATTCCACTTTTCATATGTTAAAACGGTTCGTCGATTTAGAGGAATATATTCGAAGTACTATTGCAGTGATAGACAAAGATTTACCGATTTTATCACAAGAAGAGTGGAAAATATGTTACCAACTATGCAAAGTATTCAAGCCATTTGAATGGGTCACAAAAACTATTAGTGGAGAAAAGTATACAACCGGCTCTTTAGTTATACCCTTGAGTAATGGTTTAAAAGCAGTATGTCAGATTTACTCAAAAAAGAGTTTAATGAAAATGTAAGGCTAGTTGTTGAAAAATAAAATTCAAGTCTTTTAGAAAGATTTAAAAACGTCGAACTTAATAATACACTTGCATTGTGCACTTTTTTAGATCCCAGATTTAAAATGTTGGTGTTTTCTGAGTCTTTGGCAGTTAATTTAAAAAAAAAAACGTAACAGGAATGGTGACTTCAATACTCTTAGAAAGGCAGTCAGTTAAAGAAAAAACGACCGCTACTGATGAAGAAATAGGACAAAATATTGATAATGACTCCGATTCGGCAGAAGAACTATCCGTGTGGGGAGCTTTCCAGAAAACTGTTTCTTTCGATTCAAAACCTAAATCAACAGCAAATTCTCAAGCGATAATTGAGGTGCAAAGATATTTAGAGTGCGATTTAGTGCCGCGTTCGAAAGATCCTTGCGAATGGTGGAATGAAAACAAATATTATTATCCAGTCTTAAGTGACATTTTTCGCGATATATTTTGGGCCTTAGCTAGGTACTTCAGTTCCATGTGAACGACTTTTTTCAAAGGCGGGACAAATAATTACAGAACGCCGAAATCGAATTAATTCAAATAAAGCAAGCATGTTGATATTTTTAAATGCCAATGAATGCATTTAATTTTTTATACTTTGATATTCCGTTTTTATTTTTTCTTATATGTATTTTAATTTTTTATATTTTAAGTATTTTTATATCCATTTTTGCGAAAGTACTTTTATTTCTTTGTTTTTCATAGTTCGTTTGTTTCTCTTTTTATAGGTATAAAAAACGTAAGATAATATGACATTCTTTTATGTATTTTTTATGTATACAAATATGTACTTATTACAAATATTTACAATATTGATATAATAATAATAATTTGTAAAATATAATCTAATTCTAATCGTTTTTCTAATTTTTCTACTATAACTGTTCTATGATTATTACATACATTCTTATCATTATGTTCTACAGAGCGTATAGGTAAGCTTTTCTTTAAAAAAATCTGTGAATAAATTGTTTTTTAAAATAATAATTAAGATAAGGATAGTACGTCGCTGCCCCGCCCTGGCAACTGTCAAAGTTTACAGATGGTTGTCAGAGTGAAACAGCGACCTAAGTCACTGCTAAAACAAACGTGACTTACAAATCACCGTCGCCGGTATACCGGTGACCTAAAAATAACCGATAAGCTCATCACTAGTGTAGACCGAGGCACTTCAATCAAGAAGTCGCCTGTGTAAAGGTATGTAAGATCTGTTAAGATTAACTTGAGTATTAAGGCAATGGTTGTTTGTAATCAGCTCGCTGTTGATCTCGACGTCTTCAAGAAAATTCAGTCTATTGTAGTTTTTAGATGAGATGTTATGAAGAATTTTAACGTTAAAATTAGGGCTGAAACTGTGGTTATAATCACGCAGGTGTTCACCAAAAGCAGAGTTCCTGTTCCTATTTAAATGTTCACTAATGCGTACTCTGAGGGGTCTGCAAGTTCTACCTATGTATGTACTATCGCAAGAATTGCAAGACAGTTTATAAATTCCATTTTTTGAAAGAGTTTCGATTTTATCCTTTGTATTGTTTAAAAAAGTTTGTAAATTATTTTTATTTTTGAAAGAAACTAGAGAATTACTGACATAATGGCGTATGGTTTTAGATACTTGCTTGCTAGTCTGAATGTTAAGAAAAGGGATGGAAAAATATCAAAAACCTTTGAAATAAATCTAGTTTGTCTCAGGCCTTTCAAAATCAATTTGTTGGGTCTAGTCTGGCACAGTGGTATTTCCTCTATAATTTAAGTAAAATTTTGTAAAATTAGATATTTAACACTTTTCCTCTCTCTTACATTACTTTGTTTTCAAATTTAAAACTACCGCCATTTCTTGACGTCTTTCATTTTGCGTTTGCGGTCTTCGGTTTACTTGTCAAACTTGTCAACTGAGTCATGTTTGTCGTTCCATCAAAACGTGGTCCCCACGTCGGTCTGTTATTTTGTTAATCGTTTTAATTATGTGAACATTTCTTAAAATGTAAAGTGTTATTTAAATTCTGATGTGACCGTTGTCGTTTTGATGTAGTTTGTGCCTCTTGTGGATATGTTCTTTTGCTCCAACTTACAAGTGAGTGAAAAAACTTCCACCATTTTCTTTTCCTTTTGCTTAAAATCACATAAAAAAATAACTCATCTTTTTTATTTTATAGTTTTAATTATCATTTTTTATCTTAATAAATTCAGAATTCAAAAATTCAAATTTAAAATTCAAATTTCATTTTTATTTTCGCCATATGTTACTCCATTTGCAATTTTTCTTTGTTCAACCCAAAATTTTACAGCATTTGCTGGTTTCCACTAATGGGTGGTTCTTTTACTCACTTTGCAGGTAACACTGATGATGGCTATCGCCGAAAGCGCTCTGTTACGCTGATTAAGATGTCCTTTTGGATTAGCATGGAATACAAAAGTTTTTCGTTTAGTACATTTCGTACATGCACACAGCCTTCACTCTTCATTTACTAAAATATGAGGCTGCGGAGGACTTGACAGGAAGAAGAATAAAAGAACAAAGGATACAATTGGAATATTTGCGGGCTTAGTCAATGATGGCTAAATACTCACTAAGAAATGGAGATTGTATATAGAGTAACTATAGGTAGACAAAGGAGGTGTAACTATAGGTAGATATAGTAGATGGCCAGCAAAGCAAGCACTGTTGACAGATAAGATAAGATGTATATAATAAGATGTAAGAAGTATAAGATGTATATAGTACATAGCGTAATAGGAAGGATAAGATTAGGAGTAGGATGATATATAGTTCATGGAGGATAACTGAAATCAGAGATGATAATAAATGAGAGAGGAGCAAGCGCAAAGCTGCAGTTATGGGTAAATAAAAATAGGCAACGCTTAAGCAGGCATTACACGTAAGTGGTAGGACAGTGCTGGTGATCCTACCACGATGGTGGGTTTTTAGTGTGTAGTTTCCTTTAAGCAAGAGTCCCACACTACCCTTTCAATGGGAGGGTGTACGTAAATAGTATTTTCCCACCATACAAAAAAAATGTCTATTGGTTTATTAATGTTATTTAATATAACTGAGCGTTTGGCATAATATAAGCATCTTAAACTTATTTTCTCTTAAAGTGGTAAAATTGTTTTTAATGATTGTTGACCGTAATATATTGAATTAAATTGAGTTTTTTCTTACTGGTTAGTGATTATTCGAATTCACGGTCTCCCTTAAAAGTGCTTGAAAATAAAATTGGACAAGAGAAGTGGAAAGTTTACCAAAACAGAGAGAAACAGAGAGTTTTCCCGCCATCAATATACATTCTAGAAAAACGTCATCTCCAATGATTAATCCTTCCTCAATCAAAAATTCATTCTTCAAAAATCGAAACAAAAAGTTTCTTTGAATCTGAAGGGTTTTCGAGTTATAATAGGCTGCGTGAAGGACTGAAGGTTCTTTAAATCATTTTTGCACATATGGAGGGTTTTGGTAAAAATAATAATTACAGGTTCTCCCTTAAATAGTAAACTAGTGGCTTCATAAATGGTTTTGCATATTAGAGAAATAAACAGAATACCTATAGCACATTATCTTATTTTGTCTTTTGTTGTTTACGTCATTAATCGTTGGAAAACGATTGCTAAATTTTAATACAGCATCAATAATTTGGAAACACTTACATTAACGTATAGAGAATGCAAGATCAAATTTGCAAAATTTTTGTAAAACTTAAAAATACAATTATATGAGCATTACCCTTTATGATTCATATGTTTTAAAACCTAAAAAGTATTGCTCCTCCAGCTGGATATATTTATGAAAAATCTTTCGTTTGTAGACTTCGCTAGACTAGATATACTTTGTAGGTTGAAGTTTTTCAAAATCCTATAGGCCATTGAATATTTTTCAAAATAAGTTCAGCGATTTGTATAAATTGCATTCTTAGCTTTAACTGCCGAACAGTTTACTTTTAAATGAAAGCAAAATATAGATGGTGGCTAACCCTAGGTTAAACCACAATTGTTTTTACGTTCTTCGATACAACTACGCTAAAAAATTACTCTATATATCTTAATTAGGCATCTTGAATATCGCCCTTAAAGCCAGGCGCATGATGAAAATCGTGCCGGCTCAACTTAGTCGCCAAATCCTGTAAAACATCCCTAAATATTAACGAATCCACATTCTCCCCTAACATATAAAATAGAAACCAATCGCCCATCTTACTTCTACGCACTATAATGTCTATCACTTCTTGTCGCACCAGTCTATATCGCATTCTAAGTAAGTAAACGCGCATACGAGGGGAAAAAATTATTATTATCCTATAGATCACTGTGAGAGACGTCAGTATACCTAAAATTATGAACCAGAACCACAGAAACACGTATATCTTTTCGTTGACGACGTTCAGCGGTAAGATGCACAGTGCGTCGTGTTTTTCCTCATCTCCTGATACGCCGTATTTTCGGAAAGTACACTTGGTCATTCTGGGGAAGATTTGGATCATGGGATCGATTCGATCCTCTTGGTCTGTGTTGATGAAAGCGATGACGTCGAGACCGAACATGAGGAAGGCGCCGTCGAAGAATCTGTTCATCAGGAACATTTGCCCTAAAAAAATAATATTATTAGAATATTCCAGGAAACAGTGAGGGATCTGAATGCTCTTATACAGAAGAGCTTATCACTGGACTAAAATAATTATAAATCGAATTACAACAGCATATCAGAAGATTTGCTACAAGATTTTATAATAATAATATTTTGGTGATTGGCATAAGGTTTGTTATAGTTTTCATATAAATATTGAGAATATGTATAATATTTTGACAGCTTTCAAAAGACTTTAACTGATATGATTTCCATATAACCCATTAACTTCCAGGAATTTTCGAAGTTTACCTTAGTTATAATTTAGATATTCTGGACTGAATACAGTAATAAATCATTTTTTTCCAAAAAATTATTTACGATTTTGGCTCTAATAATATTTGCTCTGCCATAGGCTTAAAATCCAATTTTAGAGCTGATGAAACTAATAAAACATAAACAGAACCTAAGATTTATACCGGAATTAGATTATTAAATCGTACAAATAAATCGAGGCAAATTTGAAATAGCAACGCTATAACCTAGAAGTATTACGTGTGTAATTGGATATAAAACAGCCATAAACCATAAATTTAATAGTCTCTTATTTAGGCCGTAAATAACGAATAGGCCTGCTAAAACATGTTTAAATTCTTTATTTATATCAACCGAAGTAAATACTTGCTATTGAGAGTGTAGAAACGGTTCTGCTTTATAGCGAATTCTATTGAAAGTAGAGCACAGTTCGTGTACCTGTGATTATATTCTCTATCGGTTTATAATTCACTCAATAACCACGGGATTTACCAATCGAAGACGCTATTTATGGGTGTAGTATCCACAACATATTATATGCATACTTTACTTTTATTATACTTAATGAATTTTAAATTCATTTATTTGTATTTGTCTATATATCCATCCATATGTTTGGAGTTTATAGAAAACTAGTAATCATTTTTATTGCAGTTTATACATAGATTATAACAAATTCATTTTCACCATTGGCATTGGATTCCTGAAACTAGGAATATCCCAAGTAACACATAGGATGGCGCTTTATATCCGAATTGCTTTAAAAATTATTTATAAGAGCTTCATTTATGACTATATGGAGTTATTGCGGAATCTCAGATAACCGATTTGCTTAAATGATATTTCGGTTCTTTAATTTAGTTCTTTAAGCGGTTTAAGAACGTAATTTGAGAGCTGCTATAAAGTAG
>MU190934.1:16928-39436 GCA_016904865.1 Pissodes strobi
CTCTTATACAGACAAATGATATCTTTATAGATGCTTTATAAAGATTACTTAAACGCTTATATGCCATTTAAAGGGACAGATTACCTGTTTAAACAAAGTGGCGTCGTGAAATACCACTACACAGGATTTTAGGAATGTTTGTCTTTCAACGCTTCTATAGAGAGTATATTTAGTGTTTTAGGTGTGTTCCACTTAATAATTTGCTGTCAAGACGAGTAAAAATGACAACTTTAAGAACTGGAAAAACCTGAAGAAATCTGGACATTTTACATAGGATGGCGCTTTATATCCGAATTGCTTTAAAAATGATTTATAAGTGCTTCATTTATGACTATATGGAGATATTGCAGAATCTCAGATTACAAATTTGCTTAAATTATATTTTGGTTCTTTAATTTAGTTCTTTAAGCGGTTTAAGAACGTAATTTGAGAGCTGCTATAAAGTAGCTTTTTAATTGTTCTATAAAGACATTCATTATGACTTTTAAGCTATATACTTGTTTTGTAAACATGCCTAAGAGCCTCTTATACAGACAAATGATATCTTTATAGATGCTTTATAAAGATTATTTAAACGCTTATATGCCATTTAAAGGGACATATTACCTGTTTAAACAAAATGGCGTCGTGAAATACCACTGCACAAGATGTTAGGAATGTTTGTCTTTCAACGGTTCTATAGAGAGTATATTTAGTGTTTAAGGTGTGTTCCACTTAATAATTTGCTGTCAAGATGATTAAAAATGACAACTTTAAGAACTGGAAAAACCTGAAGAAATTTGGACATTTTACATAGGATGGCGCTTTATATCCGAATTGCTTTAAAAATGATTTAAAATTGATTCATTTATGACTATATGGAGTTATTGCAGAATCTCAGATAACCAATTTGCTTATATGATATTTTGGTTCTTTAATTTAGTTCTTTAAGCGGTTTAAGAACGTAATTTGAGAGCTGCTATAAAGTAGCTTTTTAATTGTTCTATAAAGACATTCATTATGACTTTTAAGCTATATACTTGCTTTGTAAACATGCCTAATATCCTTTTATACAGACAAATGATATCTTTATAGATGCTTTATAAAGATTATTTAAACGCTTATATGCCATTTAAAGGGACAGATTACCTGTTTAAGCAAAATGGCGTCGTGAAATGCCACTACACAGGATGTTAAGAATTATTGTTAGCGACTTCATATTGTTTATGAAATGTAATGTTAATAGATGAAACGGCATTTTATTAGAAAACAAAATTGGGATTTGGTAGTAAATTAATACATTCTATTCATCAAAATTATTAGAAGTCATATAAAACACTTGTTTCGAATCAATTTATAAAAAAATTATTGATTTTTATGAAAAAAAAGTTATGAAAATAATTTCTAAAAATTTAGAAAAATGGTCAATTTTCTAAATTTTGATGGCGAGTAGTAATTTTACGGGGTAGCATATTACATAATTACAATAAATTTTTTCTGGCATGTCGTTTTAGGCACTCCCGCCTGCCCTCAATAGCTTTTTATACATAACTCGTTCAAATAATTCCATATCCTGTAGACGCCATTCTGAATGGCTATTCCTACAACCTCTGTAAATATCAAAATGTCTGTTTGAGTTTTAGTTTTAGTGGAGTAGGAGATATTCCTGTAACCATTTTGCAATATAGAAGATATAATGAGGCGGTAACTCTTTCCAAATATATAAAAGTTATATAAGACATATTTAATCGCTTAAATTGCATTTATGTCTTTTTTTAAAAACAGTTACATAAGCGCCATACAATAATACTTACACAGCATTATTGCAATTTAAGAGCAAGTTTAACTTCACTATATAGATGCTTTATATGTTCTTTATAATGGTGATGGTAAGAGCTATACTTAGTTCAAGAAGTTATATAGTGGCTATATATTAGGCATATATACGTGTTAAAAGAGTTATATAGAAGTATTATAGAATAGTTTTTTTGGAGCATTTAGTTACACTTTTATATACTAGCTGAGTACAATGGTCCCTTTAAGACAAATAGCAGCCATATAAGTAATATATAATTGATTATCTTACCTTTTATAGCATCATTTTACTCTATAAACTAGTAATATAAGCGCTTGTTTATAAATCTTTTTGTGTTGCTTGGGATACTAGCTGACAATATGAAAATTTCCATCGGTTATAATTTCTGTACTAAAAAATATATAAAAAATACCCTTTATGCAAAAAGGCGAGGGAATAAAAATGAGGTATTTTGCAGACCACTCTCACCTACCCTTAAAGAACTACCTTCATCCACTTTAAAATCTTAAATGACACTACCCGACTTAGGAAACTTTCTCTGGAAAGCTTACCAAAAATGCTTTTCAGCAATTTCAAAATGAATGTAATGTTAGCAAAATTTTGAGGAATTGTTTTAGAACTGACTGTTGCAAAATTTACAAATTAGAAAATAAACTTAAATGATGAAGCAGTGCTAAAGCCTAAAACTCTCTATTTTTGCAATAACGCAAATACTTGTTTTTGCTCTTTTTAAACTAAACTGATCCCTACCCCAGATGCTGCAGAAAAAAAATGTTTCCTAAATATTGGAAAGTGACAAAACTGATATTCATAGAGAAAGTAAACCTGGGACAAAATAATAAAACGTATAGACGAATTTGGTTGCTAAATATTCTTGGTAAACTATTGGAACAACTCCTGCTTGGAAGGCTTAAACATGAAAGTGGAAAGACTGGTGAACTATCTGTAGAACAATATGTGTTTCGGGAAAAATATCAACGGTCCATGTGTTACAGAGAGTGCAAGAAATTGCTGATGAAGCCAGTGAAAGAGCAGGCAAGAAACGATGCATACTGTTCACAGTGGATGTTCCTAATGCAGAAATTCGGTGCCGTGGGAGGAAATATTGGAAACATTAAGAAGAGAGCAGATAGCTCCCATCTGCACGATATGGTAGCAAGCTACCTTAAATATAGATGAAGTACTTCAAGCGCCTATGCTAGGTCTACTATGATTGTCCTGAGAATCCCTGTACCCAGAGGGGTTAAATTAAACTGATAGCATACGCAGACGACCTTGCGAATGTCGTAGCGGAAAATGATGAAATGAGATTATTGGATGCGGAAAATGGCATATTGGAGGATATAAAATAGTGGTTGCATTTAAAACATCTCAGCCTAGCTTCACAAAAAACCGACCTGGTGATCCTTACAGATGGACATACATTGAAATAAATCGAAGTACAAGTCAGAAATGTGAGAACCAAAAATCAAAAACAACTAAAATACCAAGGCGCCCATTTTGATAGAAATATGCGAATAGGACAACACGGTAAAACTGTGACAGAAAAAGCAAGCAAGGCATTACAATTTTGCCAATATTGTACCATCGCAATAAAGGCTTGTTAGTCATCGCTAAGATACCATTAATGCACTTATACTCGTAGAAGAGAGGTGGGTACGTTATAGAGGAGGATACTGACGAAAAGGTTGCAAGTGGACTGACTCTGCAAAAGTGGCAATAAGAGTGGCAGGAAGACATAAACAGAGGCCTACATCCCAAAGGCTTATTCCAAACCTGAAACCCGGAAAAACATGGAAAGATAACCTACGACCTCACTCAGCTTATCAGTGGACATAGATGTTTCCAGTCTTACAGACAAAGATTTAAGAAACTGGAAAGCGATGAGCGTATATGTTGCGATATGATAGTTACCGTGGACGATACCTTCTTTGAGTGTCCTAGGTGGGATATAGACAGAATAGCGTTAGAAAGAACATCATGGGATAGATAATCCCAGAGAACATAAGAGAAAAGATGCTTGTAAATGTCGAAATCTCGAGAGCTGTAAGCAAAATTGCTAGAAATACCATCGATCAATGAAAAAGCCATTAGACTAAGAAAAGTACAGTACACGTAAAAATGGACAAAAAGTATTTTAACAGCAATCTAAAAACTCTCTTTGAAGTAACAGCCCAAAGCAGTTTCAAAGAGAAAGGCAACAGCTTTCGTAGAGGGAAGGGTTTAGTTGATAGGCATGACTCCTAGCAAGACAGGAATCCGACACGCTGCAGGAACATAATATCACTGGTCTGCATATCTTAAATATGCCTAATCCTAGAAATAAAGAAAATATTTATTTATTTATTTATTCAACGGGCAAAATACCCAATATTACAAAGTGTATATATTAAATTAAAGTAACAATATTGTATGCCTATCCTAAGATACAGTAAATACCAATAATATAACCTATAACATAACTTAGTAGCGAGGTGGCAAGCCTTCGTGTTAGAAAAAGAAAACAACAAACTAAAAATTAGAATAGAATATTAGAATAGAATAAAGTAGAATATCACAGCGATCGTCCCAACAAGACAACATTGCATAGACCAAACCGCAACCCCGCCCATCACATAAGGGTCTTCACATCACATGATTTACTATGACTAATACAATGCCCATCAAAAATGCATCACAGGCACAGCCATGACTAGAATAGGTACTCTATTTTCATTTCAATTGATAGTGCCCATAAAAAGTTGGAGGTTCCTTAGAACACGGGACAGCGAGAAAAGAAAAGAAAATAATTTAGGATATAAATTCCTTAATACTCTTCCCGAATATGGCAGGTGTATCAAAGCAGTCAACATTAGAGGAGTGATGATTTGCCAGTCTTGCCGTCCTTGCCAGGAACGAGTTATAGCCATAGTTGGTTCTATGTACAGTGCCATGAAGGGAAATTGCCTGACGAGTGGGTCTTGATGGGATATGAATGGCAATACCAGTCAACAATTGCCGACATGAGTTTCGGGAATGAAGAATCTTGTAGAAGACTGACATGTCTCTCAGATTTCTTCTGGTCTCAAGAGTTGCTAAGTGTAAGACCTTCTCTATATGGTTGTAGTTAAGTTGCTAGAACTTAGTCCCAGGAAGATTTGGCCTGTATGCCATATGTCTGAGGAACCTATGCTGAACTCGCTCAATATTCTGGACATGGATATTGTAAAAAGGAGACCACACGCATGAATCATATTCCAAGTGAGGACGCACAAGGGAACAGTAAAGCAACCGAATGGAGTCGGTACTTTGAAAATCTCCACAACATCTCTTGATAAAGCCCAACATTTGAAGTGCCTTTGAAGTGACCTCAGACATATGGGGCACAAAACTCAAACGACTATCAAGAGTGACACCCAGGTCTCTTATGTGCGAAACAGATTCCAGGAGACTGTTATTGATATAATAAGAATGGTCAATAATATACCGACTCTTACTGAAGCACATCGAGTGACATTTTTTGATGTTTAAATCCATGGAGTTATTATGGCACCAAGCAACCAGCCTGTTTAAGTCACTCTGCATCCGAGCACAATCACCAGAGGATTTTACTTTCAGGTACATCTTCAAGTCCTCAGCGAAAAGAAGCGAAGAACAGTTGTAAAAACATTCAGAGATGTCATTGATGTAAACTTTGAATAACAAGGGTCCCAAGTGCGACCACTGTGGCACACCAGACAGCACAGGTATATTACCTTATAAAATATATTTAACATATCGTCAAGGGTTTTGTTAAGAAATAATGCATCCCAGTTAAAACCTGATATAAACATTGAAACGGCATTATAGTCAGTTGATTTAAAGTCTCTATAGTAACCATTACCCACAAGTTCGGTGTTATTTGTACGACCAGATGAGCTAAGGTTGAAGGCTAGTGGTGGATGGTAGTTATCCACCGGCAATACAATCTCCCCCTCCACCAAGCATACCTCAAGGTCCCATTCGCACTGAACACAAGATCCAGCTGAGAGTCAGCATCATTTACATTGTCGCTGACTTGATACAGGCTTATGAAAGGAACACATACCTGTTAGCACCGCCAAAGTTTCAACTTCGTTTGGGGGAGCTGTCGGCAGTGGTGAGGCCATTGAACCAAATTCATCCCTCGTTCAAGTGCAGTGAGGCAGGTTGAAATCTCCCAACAAGCAAACTTCACAATTAGGCAGTTCTTCGCAGAGTTTGTCCAGAGTGTCGTTAAACGTTGCGTAGCACTCAAATGCGGAACGGTGAGGAAAATAAGCTGTTCCTAAAATGCATTGCCCTGTCCCAGAGCCAACCGAGACGAACAGTTGTTCAACGTGGGGGTCCGAGGTAAGTTGCCTGCTTTTGAGGCTCATATGCACTGCGATGTGTACTCGGCCTCCCCTAGAGAGTAAGCTGGTACTAGGAGACCTATCCTTCCTATAAAGTTTGTAGTCATATAGGCGTAGTTCATTATCAGAAAAATTGGATGTAAGCCAGGTCTCATTGAGTACAATTATGCTGTAGTGAGAGTATGAGGCATTAACAAAAAGGGTATCCAGCTTGGTACGGAGTCCCCTTACATTCTGGAAGTAGACTAACAGGCCGGAAGGGGCTCTTGCGAGTTTTTTGACACAATTCTGGGAGCCACAAAAACCCCAAGATATCTGTCCAGGTTTCTTTTGTTCCAGAGCACCCTGCGTATTTCCTCCGTTGAACCATGTCGGATTTTCAGGAAACGGTAGCCGTTCTTGTTTTCCTGTCAATCCTGGTAGCATCTCTAATTTCCACAGGACCCCCGACCAGTTGGGACAAGAACAATTGTGTCTCAGCCCTGTCCTCCCGTTTAGCTTTCTCCGGAAAGTTAAAGATCATCAAGTTACATGACCTCTCCTGTCGCTCAGCCATCTCATTCAATACCATGTCACTATTGTTCACACTTACAGGCTGAGCAGCGATGTGTGTGCTATTGGAACTTGAAGGAATTGTTCTTAGAGAAGATATTTCTGATTTTATATCTGCTAAGGCAGAGTTGAATCCAGTCTTAATCTCCTGCAGGTCAGTATTTATGTTTTAAACTGATTCACAAAGTCAGAAGCTGAATGGAGGTTACATTTGACTTCAGCGACCTCTGCCTCAAGCCGGTCAACGTGATCAATCAGATCAAAAACATCCATGATCCTTGCTGAACAGAGCTTGCATATATATGGTATTGTTCTGTTAGAGAGTATGAGAGTACGTATTTCTGTTGAAGACACATCGGAACAATTTCTACACAATACGTGTTTACAGAGGTCACACGGATATCCAAAAACTTCACCCGAATTTTTCATTGGTTCCTTAAAAACACATGGTTGTTTACATCATTTGCAACTGCCTGACATTATTGATGCTCTGGATACAATTTTCTTTTAAACAGTAAGATATAGCCGATGCACAGGTTTGATTATTGAAAATGAAAATGCGTGGGACCAAGCATTAAACAGGTGGAAGACGCCATGAGTTTCCAACCTTTCGCTCGCCAACTTCTCGCCACTCAGATGAACTAACTTCACGCTGCTGCAAATGTCGACTGTCAACTGTCATGCAAACAGCTGATTGGCAAAAAGTCAAATATTATTTATAATGGAAATTTTAGGATGGATTTTCTTTAAAAAAAGTATAGCACTGGAAGTTTCATGCGATCACAGACACTCTAATGGCACCAATAAACACTACCAGACTGACGAAAACATCCAGGGTCCGAAAATAACAACAAAAAAGGAAAAAAAGTCCGGACCGACAACAAAACAACTTTACACATGTCACAACTTCCAAAAATATAAATACCTCAGAAAATATAGAAGAAAAGTAAGTATATCATCATAGCAACTTTAAGAGCTTCTAATCTACGCGTCATACTGGAAATTAGGTTTCTCATCGTTTCAATTAGTATACGATCCCATTCTTCTCCTAACGTATCTGGCGACTCAATTGTACTGATTTGGACAATTTTAATCCAACGACTCTCCCGACACAGCAGCATAGTATGCACCATGTTGCTGAAAGTGTAGAAGATATTCGTTCCAATTTAGATTGCCTTGTAAGTCTCTTTGGAATTCAAGTTTATGGACAATCGATGGCTCTAGATATTTTAAAGGCATTCGACAGAGTTTGGCATGACTGATTGCTCAACAAATTGCCATCCTTCGGCACCAGACAGGATCAGGCCGGTCAAATACATTATGCCAATCAACAGAGGCGCTCAAACCGCGAAAACGCTCATAACTACCATCACTAAAAATTCATCAACAGCGCGGCGCTGATCTAACATGCTTTCTGAGATCCAATACCTTACAAATAATAGCTTCATGGTCAGACAATGCTGCATTTTTAGTAGTGTAGTTTATCATAGTGCTGGGGAGGTTGGAACATATATAGTCAATTATTGTACTGGACGAGAATTTAGTGATACGAGTCGGTAAGTCAACATGCATTTGCAAGTTAAAAGACTCAAACAGATTACACACACGCAAGGTAGAAGCACAGTTTTTATCGTTATAATCTACATTAAAGTCCCCTGATATTACAATATGACAAGAGTAGGGACTTTGAAATAGGAGACTCTCCAGACCCAAAAGGAAATCACAAAAGTCTGAAGCTGGTGACCAATAAATGCACACAACATATAAATTCTTGGGCAAGTTTGGGTTAGACAATCTCATTCAACTTCAACCAAGGTTCCGTGAGCAAAACAATATTGGGTTTATTTAAATCGCTCAAGAATATTGAAAGTTCAGATGTTTTATTCCGCACTGATTCAATGTTTAATAACAGGAGAGAATATTCTTCAGAACTGCTTAGTTTCAGCGAGAGTGCATTTTTTATGACATGTGTGTCAGAATGAGTAGACAGTGACAATTAATGTTTAAAGTCAGTTTGGATACCTAGAACAAATTCAAGTAATCCTCACTATTTAAATTTTTTTATTATATTCTAAAATAAATGAAAATATGGCATCTCTCATCAGATATCTACTTTTTACGTCTTTTTTTTATTATTGAATCTGAATTATAATAATTACCTTCGGCAATTTATTTATTTTCCCACAAATCATTTTCGAAATATAAAAATTTCAAAAGTAGTAATAAATTCAGTCTATAGAGAATATAGACGATCGGCCGAAGGCGTTATATTTAAACATCCGCTTGACTCAAGAAATTTCACATTCAATTTATCAGAAAATGAATGCATGTTTTCAAAATAGATTGTTATCCAGCTGTAAAATAAAAATTTTATCATATAACAGTTGATTTCCTGAAAAAGATATCTAGATACTCTACGTAGTTAGGTTCTTTTATGTAAACAATTTTGATCTTAGTGAATAAAAGTATTTCGATACTGTAATTAGAATAGAATAGGATTGAAATACCTATATCTGCAAAACAATTAATAATGAACGTTGAAGCTAATAAAATCATGTAGAATCATCATAATTAGAACGATGTAACAGTTCGATTTTGCCAATTTTAAAATTTCATTTATATGCCGCATTTAGGGAAAAATTATGATGTATTTTGCACTCATCGGTTTATTAATTCTGAATTTAATAATTCCCTTGAAATTGCCTCTTTTCTCAATGTAAAATTAACTATATTTTAATTATAGTTTAGTTATATATTTGTATTCTTAATCCTTTGTGACTATTTATTTTAGTTGATAAGCGATGTATGTACCTTATTAGTAAGTTAACTTGGCTTGATTTGCATTATATTATCGTAAACAGCCAGCGAGTCGATTTTAATTTCTAAAGAATTCTGTTAGCCTGCAAATACGCTGAATTTGACTTATTGAACCATAATTTAATTTCAGTTTGAATATTCTATTACCTTTTGAGAACCCTAGGTTGATGATCCGGAGATCGTTTTTGGACCTCTGCTTTAAATATATTTCTCGTTCGGTACAGCTGACCAGTTTTTTTGTAAGGTTTATGCCAAATAATAGGAATGGGCTAGGTATCGCGCGTTTTTCATTCTCGATTTAGATTTTTGAAGGTTTTTCATTCCTGTTAGAGCATTTCCTAGCCTTTTTGGAAGAATGTAATTTTAGCTCACTATTCGTGGCTTCCGCCGTCATTTATCATCATAATAAGCGAGCATTAAGGCGTTTATTTTCTTAGAATTATTCCTTGTATCGAATCACTCGTCAAGTTTTCAGCTCATTACTACTTGTCTCGCAGTATTTAATTTAAGGCAAATTGACGGAAGACGGAACGTTAGACAAGTCTTTTCTAGTTTGCTCGCCTGGGGAACGTTTGTCAGTATAGCGAGAAACTGCACGTTTTAAGTATTGTGATATAATACAACCCTTTTTGGTAGGGGATTTACTGTGTGGTTTCTGTTTGTGTTTTAACACGACCGATTATTCGGGCTCTACAAGCTGTACTAGCGGCTTCCACGTTCGTCCCATAAGACCGAGACCGTCGAATCTCCTCTAATACACCCTCAAGTCCGAGTGAGGGTTCTCCTGCTGGGCCAGATTTTCTTCTGCTGGGCAGAAGTTTATTTGAAAGACTGCAATGTTCTTCTGCTGGGCCAGGTTTACTTGATGAACCAATTTCTTCTGCTGGGCCAGAACTTTAATTCAAGAACTGCAACTTGTTCTCTAAAAGGCCGGAAGCAAGTCCACAACTTTTTCCCCTGGAAGGCTGACGAAGGGCCTTAACTTGTGGTTCCTGCACTAGAGGCCATCGACAGAGTTCGACGACGGGATTTGGGTATAAGTTTTGTGTCTTATGTTTACTCTTCGTTTGCTTTTATTGATATAAATCAAACATTGAATTGAGGTAGCTCATTGATTTTAATTAATTTAATTTACATTTATTCACTGGTTTACCGGACCAGTTAATCTAATTGCTTTGAGTTGTTTTCTCATTTTAAAAGTCAAGCGGCTGGATAACTTCATTCTTTTCATGAGTTTTTCATTTAGTCGGCATATATAACTGCTCTGAATTTTATCTTTTTATCATATGAATCAAGCTAACCGTAGTTTTAATCTGATCTGGTGCTTTTATTAACTTCTCAAGTTTTTTTGATCTAATCATTGTGTCCGCTCATTGCGCCATATTATCACCATCAATGCAGCTATTAGCGCACGCATACCTAGTTTTAAGAAGCTTAGTCTGCGCCAAGTGATCACTTTGATAAGTAGTTTAGTGCATTTAGTGATAAGGCATATAGAACCGAGGTTTTCCAACTGAATTGGTCTCTGTACGTACAATCTTCATATTGTACTCTGTTTATTTCATTAATTACTTTAAGTCATTTAACATTCTTTTGTCTACTCCACCACATTTTAATATAACCTTTTTTCTCCAGATAGATGGTTGCTGTGTTTGCAAAAAAAAAGATTTAGTAGCAAATATAGTGTTCATTAAATTTTAGATTGTGTTTCCTTGATAGAAGTTATAATTGCGCCATTGTTTTCGTTTTTTTTTGATAGTTCGAAATTATGAACAGGTTAATGTTATGAGCGAATCTAGCCACTCGGTACAACACCAGCCGAGCTTTTTCCGTTTAGCTGGCTAGAACGGGTGGCGCTCAAACGACCCCACGACAGGGGCCGGGCTTTGCAATACGTCTCTCCGGGGCTAGGTTCATTTTTTTAAATTAATTGGGGAAAAAAATCATTGGGGTTCAATTAGGAAAAAACGTGTTGCAACGATATGCATTTTTTCATGTCAGTGTACTTATTTTATCTTTTATTTTTAAGCAAAGTATGTATCTGAAATCGGAAAGATACAGGAAAACTAGAAGACCAATCTTAGCGATGTAATTTTGCCCTCCTTATAGGTTAGGTAATATTGAATCGTTATAAATATATAAGTAACAATAATTTGACTATCTCGCATAATATCATATTTAAATTGTTAAATCATTGATTAACCGTTTTTGCCCATTATGATATATTCCCCATAATTAACATTGTGCCATAAGGAGAGTATATCTAAATTGAAATATCCCTCTCTTTCCAAATAATAACTATTTAATTCAATGAGCCGTATTCATAAAACTGAAGGTTATCCTTGTAAGTATAAGGTAGAAGTATAAGGTTTTGAGTTGAAGAAAAAGGTAAGAGTATAGGCATTTCCTTTTTTTCGTATTCACAATGATTACCTTATACTTGCAATTATATCCTCCAAGAATAAGTAAATGAAGTAAATGGATGTTGGGTTGTCATTGTGTGTGCCGCGGCTCCAACCTGTTTACGATGGTTTGTTTATTTACGGTATTTCTTTCTTATCGGTGTTATTTGATCACATTACTTCGATCAGAGAAAATGTATTCGTCAAGCAGCGATAGAGAGAGTACAGAAAAAGATAATGCTACAACAGAACTGCAGTTCATAGCAGATGAAATTGCCAAGGCCCCCGTGATTTTGGAAAAATCCCAAACACCAAAAATAAAAGCTAGAAAGGATGATGCTATTAGAAATGTTATCAGGAAGTACGAGATGACATTTGGTAAAGCACTGGATGCGAAAGGCCTTTTAAAGAAAATAAACAATATGAAAGGAAAGTTGAAGAAAAAAACTGACTTGAAAAAAACTGGAAATAAAGCAATCAAACTGTTGGAATGGGAGAGAAACTTATTGAAGGCTATGGAAGGTGACAGTAATCCTACAATTTGAAGAATCGGAGGCGCATTGCAGTTTGGTATTGACGATGGATCTACTCAGCATAGAGTGAGTGAAGCTTCTACTACGCGAGAAGAGACTGAATCAGCCATCAAACCACAATCTAGTAGTGTCAAGACTGTCGAATCTCTCCTGCAAACAAGAAAAAAAAACAGCAACAGAAAAGTACGAAACAAATGAAACAAAAGGACTCACAACCAAAGAGCTTCAACGACTAGTTCTTTTAGAGCAGTATCGAACAACTAGAGTTGAAAGAGAATACTATGAAAAAAAGTTGGAGAGGATGAAGCGGGAGGAATCAACAGCAAATGTAACATTTTTTTTTTTATGGCAGTGGCACACACACTAAAGGGAGATCCTATGGCGCTCGACGAGCGGTGTGTGTGCGAAGATGTTGATTGACACGGTTCTTGAATATTTGTAGGTTGTAATTAGTGGGAAACAGATGTCCTGGAAGTGAGTTCCACAGTGATGCAGTGCGCCAGACAAAGGAGTTCTGGTAAAGCGATGTTCTAGGTGTTTCTAGTTGTACGACAAACTGGTGCGCTCCTGCCGACTGTCGGGACTGTCTGACAGGAGTTGCCAGGGGCGGGATTATGCGGGCCAAATCCTGGAAACATCTGCCGTGAAAGTATCTGTAAAACAGAGCCATCTCGGCCACATGTCTGCGATGTTCCAGACTATCCAGATTCCGGGTCAACTCCGGATCGCCGACGAGACGCACAGCCCTCTTCTGAATGGAATCCAGCAGCTTTAGGGTATGCTTTGGTGCGGCACCCCAGATATGTGAGCAATATTCTAAGCACGGTCTTATTTGCACTTTGTACAGCAAGAGCAACTGCTGCGGTGTATAGAGTTTTTTGATGCGAAATAGCGCACCAACCTTCTGGGAGGCTGATTTTGCGATGTTAGCAACATGGTCATGCCATAACATATTGCTGTTGACCGAGACACCCAGCAGCCCGATTGACGAGGATGAAGGAATGGTCGATCCTGCCATACTGATGTCAGGGCCCGCTGTATTGGCCCTCTTAGTAAACGTTGCTGCATTGAACTGGACCAAATTTCGGTCGCCCCCAGTTTGGACTTTCTCCAGGTCTTGATTAATTGCTGTAATCTGCTCCTGTCTGCGGTGATGAGTCTCAGTCGCTGGTAAGGATTTTTCTGATCTAAAGTGGGAGACAAGGGTACTGTCATCTGCAAAACTGTAAACAGGATTATTCGTTTCGATCAGCAGGTCATTAATATAGATGAGGAACAGAGTTGGTGAAAGTATTGCGCTCTGAGGCACGCCCGCGTTGATGGTGAATGTGTCCGAGATATGTCCATCGACTGCAACGTGTAGGGATCGGTTCTTAAGGAAACTGGCCAGCCAGCTGCAGAGAGAGGCGGGCAGTCCCAAGGACGGCAGTTTGTTGAGCAGTCCGTCATGCCAAACTCTGTCGAATGCCTTTGAAATATCCAACGCAATCGCTCGAGACTCTCCGTAGTTTTCAATTGCCCTACTCCATATATGAGTGACATAGGCCAATATATCTCCTGTCGATTTCTCTTTGCGAAAGCCGTATTAATTATCGCTGATTATTCCGTTGCTCTCGAGGTACTTGAGTAGTTGCTGGTTGACTACACGTTCCATGACTTTGGAGATTATTGGAAGCAAGGCAATTGGGCGATAGTTTGAGGGCGTGGTTTTCTTGCCTTTTTTTGGAACAGGTTGCACTCGAGCGACTTTCCAAGAGGATGGGTAAATCCCTTTTCTGTAAGAAAGAGAAAAAAGCTTGGAAAAAACGGGTGTTAGTTCGTTGGCGCAGTTCTTTAGCACGATGGCAGGCATTCCGTCCGGTCCTGATGCCTTTTGCGTATCTAGTTCTTTAAGGATTTTGCGAATATCACGGCGAGAAAACTTGACTTCTGCCATGGTAGTGTTGATGTTCGGTATAGTGGGGAGAGTCTTGCCTTGGGGCACGTCTAAGGTAGAGTGCGATGAAAACATTTTGGCGAGCATGTTTGCTTTTTCCTGGGCTGTAGTCGCCATGATGCCACGTTCGTCCGTCAAAGGTGAGAGAGACGTTTTTGTAAAGCTGTTACTTACTGCCTTTGCTATTGACCAGAAATTCCTGGAACCACTGGGGCATTGCAAAAGTTTATTCCTGATCCTTTGATTGTGTTTGTCCTTAGTTTCGTCGATCACACGCTTGCACTCGTTTCTCGCTTCGATAAAATAATTGCGATTTTCAGCGGTCTGATTTTGCTGCCAGTACTTATGGGCTTGCTGTTTCCTTCCTACAGCTCTTTCGCATCTTTTGTCGAACCAGGGCTTTCCTTTTGATGGTAACTTGATGGAATTTGGGATGTATGCTTCCATTCCTGAGGAGATTACTTGCATGATCTCTTCGCAGCAGTCTGACGGGTCGTCAGTGGCAAAGCAGACGTCGAGCCAAGGAAAATCTAGGTAGAACTGCCTTAGATCGTCCCAGTTTGCAGAATTGTAATGCCAGATTTTGCGAGGCAATGGTGGATCCTTCTGAATGGGTGGCAATTCACAAACCGTTGTAATAAGTTTGTGGTCGGAGGTACCTAATGGCGGACCAACTGTAACCTTGTACTGGTCAGGATTGGTGGTCAGAAAAAGATCCAGGAGGGCGGCGAATTCGCCCCTCTCTGAGATTCGAGTTGGTTCGTCTACAAGTTGAGTAAGCCCGCAGCTGATGGCAAATGCTTCAGCTTCTCTACCTTCGTTGTCGGTCTTGTTGTGATGTTTGAGCCAGTTGGTGTTGTGGGCATTGAAGTCTCCCAGAACGATTATTTCTAAACTGGGGTGATCGACCTGTATTGAGTCAAAAGTGGTAGCTAGTGTTGAGAAAAAGCTTTGGTAGGCTCTATCGCTCGGAGGGCGATAGAGACAACATATAAACTTGGTTAATCCCTTGGCGGTGAACTTGAGCCACATGACGTCAAGGTTGTTCGGTTCGAGTGTTTCCTCGCGGTGACATGAAAGGTCGCTTCGGACAAAAAGGCATATTCCGAACTTATATCTAAATCGGGTATGTAAGTCGTAACCAGGACAGAGGCAGTTCACTGCTGTTGTTGTAGAACACACTTGTGTTTCTGTAAGGGCTAATATGTGTGGTCTATTTGCTTGTAGATGTTGGTGTACCGAATTTATGTTTGTATTTAGGCCTCTTATGTTGCAGAAATCTATTCTAAATTGGTTCGGTATCTTTGCTGTCTGTGAAATGCGAAATGAAGGGCTCCCAGGGCCACCCAGCGCCCGGAGATCCGAATGGCCGGGGAGTTTACTTCCGGAATATTTTGATCCTGGAAGCACCATCATGTCCATATATTCCTACTGTGGAACCCGGGACCACCAGCGCGGAAGCGGAACGTGATTTGGGAAAACCACTTAGCGCTTGCCAATTCTGGTGGGGTGGTCTTTCACCGAACGATGCGAGTAGGCTTATGCATCTACCACCTAGGGCCGCTTCCACTCGAAGCATCGGTGTCAGATTCATTCCTTTGGCGGTCCCTAGTCTGACAGGGGTAAAAGCTCCAGACAATATGTAAACAATTCACCAAATTTTCTCGTACAACGTTATTATATTGACAATTTATTATATTATATATTATGTTACTTACTTACTTATTATTGTTTTGTAAGACTAGGGGTTTTTGAGTATAATTATTATTTAGATGATAAGATGGGTTTAAAATGTAAAATATCAAAGTAGGTATATGTTTGATTTATTATTAATATTATTAAAAAGTTTGTAACAAAATAAAAATATAACAGTTTGCGTTTCGTATGTGAATAAACTTATTATAATTAATCGAATTTTGTTTTTTAAAAACCAAATTGATTTGATATTATTATGGCGTATATAATAAAACTAATTTAAATTTGAACTTTTATTTTATACAGTTTTATACCTACATTTAATTATCAAAGTTGTTTATTACAATGCTCAAATTTCTCCTGACTTGTTGTCTTTGCTAGCGAAGAGGTAGATCAACTTCATCATTATCATTGTCATCTGCTTCTGACACTTCTTCTTCATGTGCTTCAAAATCGATGTCTTTCAAAGTTTTTGCCACGTTATGAAGCACAATACAGGCAACAATTATTTTTGGCACATTCTGCAATTTCACTCGACAAACATATTGCAAAATAGGAAATCGACGTTTCAGTTGACCAAAACAACGTTCAAATATCACTCTCTCTTTTTTTAAAAGTTTATTATAATTTAGTTCAGGACCTGGAGCGGGATTTCTGAATGGAGTCATGTGCCACGGCTCTATACCATATCTATCATCAGTAAGTAGCACGACGCTGTTTTTATTTTATAAATGAACCCTTATTTGTGAATTTCTCCATATTCTTGAATCGTGGACCGATCCAGGCCAACTAACGTCTAGTGAACATTTCTCTTGCATCACAAGTGGCTTCCACATTCAGTGTTGGATGACCATTTCGGTTGACATACTCATCACCATGTCGATTTGGTCTCATTATTCCTATGTGGGTACAGTCAACTACACCAATTGCTGTCGGAAACCTATATTTGCTTTGCCATAACTGTTTCGCATCCATAAGTTACTTGTTAGTAGACGGAAACTTTATCCAGTAATTGGATTGCGCAACTTTGCTGTCAATTACGGCAGTCACTGTACGAGATACTGTAGCTTGACTTACACCCAGTTCTTGACCAATGCCCTTCTGATACCCAGGGTCACTGAGATAGCGTAAACATGTCTTCATTTTTAGGACGGATGATAACTTACCTCCTCGAGTATATATATTTGTAATCACGAACAGGTGTTGATAAACGCTGCTTATAGTGTTTAATCTCTCTCAGTTCCACAATATCTGCCATCGCTACAACTGATCACTACACGACTGAGTCTGCTACTGACCAGACTCAAAATTATTAAAGGATATCGTTTTTATTTAGAGTAAAAGGTAACGTTTATGAATAACCAAATACTTTTTTGTGAAGGATATGCTCATACTCTATAAGTATAAGGTTTTACTCGGAATATTATGAATGCGAGCTAAAGGATTTCCTTCATATTTTGCAAGTATAAGCATAACTTTTTTTATGAATACGGCCCAATGTCACGGTAAAACAAGCTTAATACATAAAACGTTATCTTGGATTCTTGAAGACAGTACTTAACATATTCCTGCAGCTATGGCGCTTTTTGAGTTATTGCCAAAGGACTAGAAACCAGTCACCATATAGACGTTTAAGAAACAGTAATAATAAAAAAAAAATAAAAAGTAACCTCTGATAATCGAAAAGTAATTAGATACTCCAAATATATGAAAGTTACTCCAAAAGCAACTTTAACGATTTTTAGGATACTATATAACGTAATGCTTTCTAATGTAACTGTTTGTTTATTAAAATTTACAATTGCCAGTTTTAAATGAAAGTAGTACACTGCACATGCAGTTAACTCGAAGCAAAATACCTTTCTTTCAAAATGAATAGAGGACAATGAGATAGTAGTAATCACTTTTTTAAATATTGAAGGAGTTGTTAATTATATTTCAACCCTTTCCATTAAAATAGCACTAGAGAGAAGTTCATGTATCAGCTACTACATGCCAATGGGTACAGGCATGCCTGGAAAATAGGATAATAGCATCATCCCTGGGGCGAATATAAAGTAGGTTGAGGTTGTCCCCAATGAAAGAATTCATCTCCACTGTTGCGGGCCATACTATGTAGATCATCAGCTTCAAAAATTATTTGCTAAAGGTTTTGTGTGTCTGTGATATGCAGATGACATAGCGATAGCGGTGCGGGGAAAATTTGCCAATACACTGTCGTAGAGAAGTCGATTGACTGATGTATGCGCGAACAGTTCTCAGTCAGTCAACATAAAACAATAGTAGTTTCTGAGAGGGCTAAAACCACTAGTTCTCAACAGAGAGACAATTGCTTTCTCCACAGAGGTGAAATACTTAAGAATTATTTTTCATCAAAAACACGCATGGAATTTATACATTAAAAGGTGTAGAAGAACGTGTGAGAAAACTGGCGGTGAGGAGGCTGGCGAGACAATTTTAAGATTGTAATACCATATTATAGAAGTAATTGGTATAAAGGCCTACAAAAAGGAGAGAGCTCGTCTAGTATATTAACAGCTGGGAGACCCATCAAAGTATCGGAGCCGGTATAAATGAAGCAAGAAAGGGACTAAGTCTTCCATTATCTATAGTGGCCATAGAACACTGAGCAGGGGAAATAGAAGAAAACCTCCACTAAGACGGTGGTAAGCTACACCGGTAGCCAGGCAGCACTAAATAAAATCAAGGCCAACATTACAATAAGTAAATTAGTAGAAAGTTGCTGCAAGACATTGAACAAAGGTCACAAAGACAACGAATGAGCCAATGAAATAGAAGAAGCAGGCTCGTCGAGCTCTTTGGTGGGAACAAAACCATTTTGTAGGGTAGCCAGGTGTATTATTAAGGCATTTGTTATGGTTTTAGGAATGGTGACGTATCCAACTAGGATAGAGACAAGCTAAGAAATTCACTAGGAGTTCTTCAGCAAAGCTCACAGCTGAATTACACTGTCACAGTAGAGAGGCTGTCAGAATGATGGTAGGTTTAAGTCTAATGGATCGGTATCTATGCAGGTTCCTCCAATAAGAAGAGAAATTTGCCACCCACCTTATACGCCACTGGGACATTTTCGTGAGGATGCTTTTCAAATCAATGGGCAGAATCAATTCAGAAGGCCATGGAATATAATCAGAAATGAAAAACTAGATAAGGGGCTGTAAAGATAGGGATAGGCACAACAGATCTTACAGGCAGCTTTGTAAAACTCCCAAAAAATCTAACCTAGTCTAATCTATATACATTTTGGTTGTTAATATTGCTACTTTTATATCCAATAACGCTCTACACACATAACGATATTAATCCTAAGAATTTAGAGATATTTACACAAACACAGTTAAAATAACTTTCATAATGATTTGCGTAGTAGTAGTATCAGTAGTAGTAAGGGTGGGGGGGGGGGGCGAAGCCCGGAAAGTAGGCCTATAAGTCCCTTTTCACCATCCCCGATCCGCCCTCCCCTACCTGGCTACTTCCAACACCCGGCCCGCACTGAAACGGCCCGTCACCTTGATAAAGGTGAGGACGTCCTCCCAGTTCAGATCCTTTAGATCTTCCCGAGTAATTGTTGGTGCTCCCAGTATATTCCTCCTTAGGCGACTCCACCTATCACAAATTCCTATATAGTGTTATGAGGACTCCTCCCCTGTCCTGCAGTTCAGGCAGAGTGG
Organism: Pissodes strobi; assembly: GCA_016904865.1. Classification (NCBI taxonomy): domain Eukaryota; kingdom Metazoa; phylum Arthropoda; class Insecta; order Coleoptera; family Curculionidae; genus Pissodes; species Pissodes strobi. The sequence continues at coordinate 36,703 of MU190934.1, forward strand.
GCTGTCCCTCACGCCGTTAAGGTGCAGATGTCTGTTTAGGCTTCCATGCCCAGTCAGAATACCTACCAAGTTCCTGATGTCCTCTCGGCTCTTTTTTAGCAGTCGCCTTGCTCTGGATTCGTCACAATTTAGAATCATTTCCTTGGCTTGTCTGCATCCTTCTTTTCCTCTCCAATTGTGCTTTGTCTTATTTCAGGCCCAGTTATTTAGTTCCTGAGAGATTTGACTTTTACTTAAGCCCAGAGCAGGTTCTGGACCGACGAGGTGGCTCATTGAGCCTTGTTTTGCCAATTCAACGGCCCGTTCGTTGCCCTCGATGCCACTGTGCCCTGGAACCCATCTGAGCCTTACTTCCTTGCGCACAGTCAATCTATGTAGGGGGTCTCTACATTCCTGAACTAGCTTACAGCTTGCCCTGGGTCTTTGGATCGACCTGAGAGCGGCTTGACTGTCCGAGTAAATATATATACTCTCTACACCTTCTGTTGCCTCCGCCTTGGTTGCTACTTTCAAAAGAGCAAACACCTCCGCCTGGAAAACAGTGGCATATCTCCCCAGAGAAGTGCTTTCTCCTGATTTAGTGTTGTTTAGGTATACACCGGCTCTGGATCACTGTGTATTAGCTATCTATGAGCCGTCAGTGTACCATGCGTGTACGCCGCTCGGCGTACGTACCTGGCCTAACAGCCGCTCTTCCCTTGATGGAAATTCCACTTGGAAATTTCTTTTCAGTCTCTGCCATCTGGAATATTGCCTTTGGTCGCAATGATGGGTAGATCCCTACTCATTTTGGCGGCAATAGTCGTATGGTCATTCCCTGTGTAGTCCGGTCGCCATAGGCCGCTGTCGATCATCCTTTAGTGAGCCGCTCTTGCCTCCCTCTCAATCCAGATCGGGAGGTCCGGCAGCCCCAGGATGATGTTCAGTGCTGCTCCGGGAGTTGTTCTCAATGCTCTGGTAATACCCAAATAAGCCAGCCTTTGCAGTCTGGCCAGTTTCTGGCCATTAGTGGCTCTGGCCACCGCAGGCCACCAGACCACGGATCCACAGGAAATCCTCGGTCTTATCACAGCCACTGGAGGATGTAGGGTTTTAAACCCCACTTCCTACCTACCATTCTCCTTAGTTGCCACATAATCGCGGTTGTCTTATTCACCGCCTGTTCAACGTGTGCCTTCCACGTCAATTTGCTGCCTAAAATAACTCCCAAATATTTGACTTGTTGACTTAGACTCAGTCTTGTTTGGTAGAATATGGGATGTATAAAACCTGTAATGATTCGTTTCCTTCTGAAGGGAATGAGTTCGGTCTTCCCTGGGTTTTTTGAGAGACCATTCTCCTCACACCAACCTTGAACTATCCGACACGCCATTTGCATACGCTCGCAGACCGTTCTCACGAACTTGCCCGTGATCATTACTAGCCCGTCATCAACATATGCTTGTGCGTAGAATCCCTCAAGATTTAACCTTCTCAGGACGCTGTCCATCACCAGGCACCACAAATGTGGCGAGAGGCAGCTGCCTTGTAGCCAACCCCCTCTCACCCCGGCTTCGACGCGAACTTCTCCCAGCGTGGCGCTGATCTTTCGGTCTTCCAGTGCCGTTTTTGTCCACTTGACCAAATGAATTGGTATTCTCTTGGCCTGGAGGGCTTGACAGATAGTTTTCGTTTTAGCCTTATCGAAAGCTCCTTCTACGTCAAAGAAGAGCGCTAGCGCCATTTCTTTGTTTTCTATTACCTTTTCAGCCCTTCTAACTACAGAATGGAGAGCCATTTCAGTCGACTTTCCCCTTCTGTAGGCGTCCTGATTATCATGTAGAGGAGAATCAGTTAGGATCTCTTCCATGATGAACTTGTCAATCATTTTTTCCATGTCTTCATTAAAAATGAAGTTAGACTTATAGGCCCAATGATTTGCCTAACAGATCTTAAAAGTGTTACTGGGCCGAAATTGAGTAATAATTTTGTGGATCTAGACCGGAAGTTAAGAGGTATCAATGCCTGAACTATGGACACACTTGATCTCATCGGTTTGCATTTCTCCCGGTAGCAGGAATTCGTAGACATATATCTAAAATAAAGTTAGAGGAGATGGCCAAGTATTGGCCACCCATATCGGCTCATGTTGAGAACCTTGATTGATTTTGTCATATTTTGTTTAACTCCGCCTATTTGTAAACCAGGCCCTAGCAGAAAAATCGAAAGCACAAATACTCACCTATAACATTTGCAAGTGCCAAAAGTTCACAGAAGTAGTAACGGTACGCCCACCAGTTGTGAAAGCGTAGGTTTTCCCACAGATAGTCAATCATCAGCTTCTTCTTCTGTTTCTTTTCGATTTCAGAACAGACGGCGACGTCGAGGTCCATCATCAGAGCACATATTTTTCCACCCTCCCACGATTTCCACAGCCATCTGGGTGTGTAGAAGAGTATTGCCTGCAAAGAAACTTTAGTATAATTTTCATGTGAAACTTATGAGCAAGTGAGCAGTGTATAAAATTATATGAATTATACAAGATCAGGTTCCAATTTTCAACACCTCTGCCGGTATAGTTAACGCTGATGTATCCATTTTTATGTGGTTGAATGATAAAATGCCGCAGTCGATATCAGCTTTATAATCGGAATAGTTTTTGTTGACAGTCTCACGTAAATGAAGGCTCTATTAAATACATTGTATGTACCTACTAGAAGAATGAGAGTTATTATTTCCATCCTCCAATAATCTG
>JAEQML010053863.1:0-39436 GCA_016904865.1 Pissodes strobi
TATCATCAGAGTCCATTGCAATGAATATTGACCTTGCAGATTCACACTAAACGATGCCTTACTACTGCTATTTTTATTAGTTTAGATACTTATTATTGTCAAAACAAAGCTAATTATAGAAAAGCAGTTAATTTAATTTAATGATGTTTATTTAGTCGTAATTACAATATGTTAAAAATGTACTGATCAAAAGCACGAAGTAATAATAATAGCTTTTAGGTCGCTGGTTTTAGTCGAACTGACAAATATGATTTTTTTTGTTTCTTGCACGCCATGTGATAAAAAGAATAGTCATACAGGCCGGATTAAGGGTCCAAGGCTAGTCGTTCCTTGCCCACCCCCTCCCCTCGCCTTCATGTTTATGTTTTTGATAGTTTACTTTTGCTGCAGCAATAAAAATCGTCTCTTAATAGAAATTAACAGAAATTTATTGAACATTTTTTTTCAACTTTACTTTTCGACATTTCATTGAAGCATATTCATTAATTATGTCAAAAAATCTCATGTTTGAACCCGTTCCAATTCAATGGCTAAAATGGATAGGTCACCTTTTGTTGACTTAAAGGACTTCTCATATGTTTTTTCACTCTATTTAGTGCTGGAAACGACCTTTGGCCCGAGCAATTTGTAGCAGGTATATAATTAAAAACATCCACATTAGGAAAAGCTGATACCAAATTATGTTTTGTTATCATTTTAAGCATATCTTCCACTTCCACATTAATTTTTTGATAGTCATCTGCAGGTGCACTTTTTTAAAAGTATATATAAATCGAACACATTATTTTGGAAAATCATCATCCACATCATTATTATATATTTTTTGTAAATACCATGCATCTTCAACTATTAAGCTATCAGCTAGTGTAGTTAAGTTAGACAAGAGCCCAAAATTTATTTACAACGGCATCGGCATAGGAATTTTTTCTTTTGTTAAGTTCATTTACGAGTCTGTCTATAATAACATAAAGTGTTAATTTCAATGTTACTACCTCCATTAAAATTTGTACCAATAGTTTATTTTCTTTCATTAGAATTTACCTAAAGCGGCCTTAGGCATTGTATATAGAAGTTATATAGTAAAATCACCTTAACGCCAAGTCCTAGGTGAGCGATTTCCAGTCGACGCGAACGCGAAGCGCTGGCGATGCCGTACGAAAAGTTAATATAGTCGCACGGCATCGCCACTGATTCGCGTTCGCGTTCGCTGCAAATCGCTCACGTAGGACCGGGCGTAACACGGCGAGGCGATGCGGCGCCGGCGCGGCGCGGCGATGCGCCCGCGTTAAAAATAGGAACTAAGAATGGTTTAAGTTGTAATAATTTGTAATTTTTTTATTAAGTAAACCGTTTAATAAGTAGTGTATTGTTAGACTGAACATATATAAATTGTACTTATGATATTTAACTTAGAAATTAGAGTATTTTAAGATCCTGTAGCTGTCCCACTGTCCGGGCGCCCCTAGGCTATAGCTGTAGTCATATCATGGAATATTCGGCTCTATATACATTACTCAGAAAAAAATCATAGTTAATCTATGATCGCTGCATAACAACTAATATTCTACAGTTTTTTAAAAGTCGTACTGATATTCGATTTCACGCTAGTGCAAGTCAGAGTTATGCTATTTCTCGTTTTGTGATAGAAATCACAACACAGAAGCATACTCCAATTCAAAATTCTTTATTCACGTTAATGCAATAAATAAAATCTGTTAACACAGATAAAAATACAAATACCAGACAGACACAATTTATTCAAAAAAATGTAAAGATTATGAAAATTATTATAAAATATTATGAAATACAAAAAAAATATAAATGTGTCTTAAGGCCCTTGTACACGTTTGGCGAACTAGTTGGGCCAACGTGTACCGAACCACTTGGCGTAACTTGGCCGTTGGCGGCCAGCGTTGGTCCGCCTGCCGAATGTTGTCGGTTTTTCGTTCACACATCAAAAGATCTTGGCCCAATCTGCCAACAACGTTCACACATTGACCCCTTTCCTCTTTGTAGGTAGTTGCCAGCATCCAGCGCCATTTTTTTTAATAACTCTCGTTTCGTGCACCTTTCTATATAAATTGAAAGTGCTGTACTAGTACACTGCCGCAGCTGCGATGGTTTCCACATCCATCCTCGTCAAAGGGCCAATGCAAACTGAGCAACGCCAACGTGTAATCGATGTCCTTATTTTTGGACCAACTCAATGGCCCAACTATTTGGCCAAACGTGTACAAGGGCCTTTGGAATTTAGTACCGCTACCCGGATCATAAAATATGTTGTTCTTAGTGAACAATTTTTAACTATAATTGGTAAGTATCTATATTTAAGTACAACAGGTATATATTTGAAGATGGTAAAGCCTAAGTGTCGCAGGCTGCAATGGTTTCCACGTTCAACCGCGTCAACTAACCAATGCAGATTGATCAACGCCAACGTATAATCGGTGTCTTTCTTTTTGGCCCAACTCATTGGCTCAACTAGTTGGCCAAACGTGTACTGAGGCCATAAAGGGCAAATTAATAGACACTGAAAATGTCGATGTCATTGTAACAAAAAGAGTATTTTCTGACAGTAAAATTCAACAATTCGTATTTAGTTTGCAGGACTGTTCCTGGCATGATGTGCTGACAGAGGTCGATGTCAACAAAGCATATAATATATTTAATGACTGTTATGACGAAAATCGCCTCAATTTTTGCTATAAAGAGGTGTGCAAGGAAGAAGGATGCATCAAGAGCATGGATAACTAATGGTCTAAAGGTTTCAAGCAGGAAAAAGAGAGTTCTGTATGAGGAAGTAATGGCTGGTGTGCTCTCAGAGGAATACTATAAGACTTACTAGAAAATCTCATAAACAGGTAATAAAACAGACAAAAACTTTAAGTCAGTTTTTATATAAATAAAGCTGAGAATAAAACAAAAGCAACATGGTCTCTTATCAATGATTAAAACGGAGTTTTATGCACAATACCGAAACAGAATTATTGCACTGGACCCGCGTTTCGCTAACCATGTTAGCATCATCAGGAGATGATTAAGGTTTTCATCATCTCCTGATGATGCTAACATGGTTAGCGAAACGCGCGACGAGTGCAATGATTCTGTTTCGATATTGTGGATAAAACTCCGTTTTAGTGGATTTTGCCGAAGGTTCCAAACCCCAACATAGTCTTATCAAAGAAATCAAAAATAAAAATGAAAGAAATGATATTACGGTGTTTGGTTCTTTTCCAAATAAAAGTGGAAATGATCTGCTGAATGAAATAAATAACTTTTTTATAACTGTTTGTCCTGCAATAAACTTAAATAAGCAATAAATCTTTTTAGTATTAAGGTATGTCAGAATAGCCTTTTCTTTTTTCCAATAGCTGAATATGAAGTGTATAGATATATAAGGTTGTTAAAGAAAAGGGTGCGATGAGTTGTCTACGAAGCGTATTCGTATTAGTACTTCCTACTATGTGACAGCACGGTCATTGTGCTGAAGCGTAGTAGCAAAACTGAATATCATAGCCATCTTTTGAGGTTTTAAACTATACGCGAATTAGGTATGTGTTGAAGTCCAGGAGGAATTTATAAGCATTTGATTATGAATTCATACTGTGCTGCAACATAGGAGGAATTAGATATATTCGCGATGCAATCGATTTCTAGCAAGAGCGTCGTGGTCTAGAGGTTTAGATGGTTAGGTATGAATTCAGCGACTATCGACGGCGGCCCGAGTTCAAACCCCGTCGCTTTTTTTATTTTTTTTTTCGGTTTAGTTTCTAAACAGTTTTTTTTTATTTTGGGCATGTCTTGGGTTAGTTTTGGTTAGCAAACACTTTTTTCTTGACTTTGGATATGTCTTGGGTTACGTTTGGGTTAGGACCTGGTTAGTTTTCTTTTCTTGAGCCCCCGTAGCGAGCGAAGCGAGCGGAGGGCCTTGTGAAAAGTGAACATATCTTGGGTTAGTTTGGGTTAGCACCTGGTTAGTTTCCTTTTCTGTTTTTTTTTTCTTGATTCTGGGTTTGTTTTGGGTTAGTTTGGGTTAGCACCTGGTTACTTTTCTTTTCTTGAGCCCCCGTAGCGAGCGAAGCGAGCGGAGGGCCATGCGAAAAGTGAAATTGTGTGTATTTTAACACATTGGAGTGTTGCAGCGCAGTATGAATTCTAATACGCGTTCATAAATCCCTACGTGATTTGTGTGCTGGTGCACATCAGTAGGACTTTTAAACTATCTTGACAAAAATGGTTCATTTAATTCCTCCTGTATTTCAACACATTGGAGTGTTGCAGCGCGGTATGAATTCATAATACGCGTCTGTGAAAGTGTTGAAGGAATTGTAACTGCTCCCATAACTCACATCATTAATCTGTCGTTTTCATCCTGAATATATCCTGAAGTACTGAAGGAAGCCTGGATTAGACCCATACACAAAAAAGGTGATAGAGGCAGGTTAGACAACTGCACGACGGTATCTCTTATGTCATATATAAATAAAGTGTTTGAGGGAGTGATTTTTGATCGTCTTGTGGGATTCCTCGAGGCACATTGTCTGTTATTTTTTAAATATTATCAAAAATACTATTTACTTCTGATACCGGTTTTCATCAATATTATATTATATTTATTTCAAAAACCACAAATACTCAAAAATGCATGTGTAGGTATGCATATGCATGCTGCACCAGAAAACGGTTCAGGTCACGTGAATTTATGTTGTTTAATTTGCGATTCTATTTCATATTAATTAATCTCCTAAGAAACAGTTGTTTAATTACATGTCTCATTAAAATTATGGCCTCAGATCATTTGAAAGAAATTTACTTCTGCCACGATTTTTAACATATCGAATGTGTATGCGTTCTTAAGCTGCTTCAATTGAGTGAAAACAAATGATACACTGAGTAAAAATTACACCATTCCATTTGAAAGTGTCAGACGTAAAGCTTGACTCTCCAAATAAATAAGGGCAACTGCTATAAATTCCCGCTATATTAATCAGTGTCTTGAATGTCAATATAACATTAATATATATTGATTAATTTAGCAGTGACTAATGGGAGTTTAAATTAGTGGCCCTAAATGTACATACCTTAATCAAGATAGCGATTTCTAATATTTAAGTACATACCAAGTCGCCAACAAGACTTTCATTGCTCCCGTGAGTCGAACTGCAAAAGTTCCTAAGTCCGGAAGCTTCTAAACTCCTTGGATCCAAGGAATTACTCCTAGGCTTTTGGAACGGTATATCATAACTGTTTTTGCTTTTCATCCAACGAAAATAACCCGACATGTTTAGGGCAATTAAAACGAAAAATATTCAATGCTACAACATAACTTTGTCTCTTTTGTATTTAAATTTTATTTGCATAATTTTCTATTGTTTGTCACTATGCTGACTTAGTCATTTTAAGAATTCACTAGTAAATATCACAACACTTAAATATTACACTTGTCACATATATAATAATTTATACTAGATATTAATCGTGATATTTCGTTTAAAATATCAACTCCAATTGTATTATATAATCCGTTGCCAATGTTGTTTCCAAAAGAAACGCGATATTAGAGACATTATTGATAATCCCTGCCTGTTTTAACGAATAGTAATTAAAAGATTAGAAACTTTGATATCATAAATATATCATGCGATTCGTGCGACATAAATATTTTATAAGATAAAATACTCTTAAAAGAGAATACGCCAGAATGTATTTATTAGCAGTGACACTGTAAGAGCTCGAAGATTGATATATCTTAGAATTGGTCCGTCGAATCTAGGAGTTGCTAATTTGATAACGCAAATAAACGAGTAAGTGCGACATGTCTTAACACTAAGTTGATTGTAGTTCTCGTCAAAAATCCATTTATGAATGATTTCTTGACGAGAACCTCTATGACCAACCTATTACCATTGTCTTTTAAAACAATGCTATTACGTGACAAACCTATTCGTTCATTTCCTCTACCAAATTGGTATTTCTTAGGTCTGACTGGTTAATTCTAGGGCTGATTAATCCTCAGTAATTTATAGTCAAAACCCCATTGCTTCCACAATATTTTTGTTATCTGTTATCTGTCATCTACCACGGATTTTACAGCAAATATGACGTAGCGTATTGTCCAAAATGTTTTTATTTTTTAATTAAAACTGCTTAAAAGTTTGTGTCTGTGGGTACGTGTGTTTCTGTGATAACTTTGGAATGATTTAGGATGTGTTGCATTGTGGCGAAGAGGTTCAAGAAAAATGAAATAAATGAAACATATCCATTAATTATATGAAGTATTCATAGGTATTTTAGCTTTTCGATCCTCGTACCTCAACTTTTTAATACCACTGCATTATAGTACCGTTTATGACATAGCCATAAAGTGGATATAGCTCTTCATGTTAATATAATAATTGCTGTCAGATAATAACTAATAATTTATTTAAACTTACATTGTAATTAAATACCTACTATTGTCCAGGAATATAATTATGATAATTGTAAATATTTATATTAAACTAGCTGACCCGGCGAACTTCGTACCGCCTAAGAGCCAATAAATGTCGTGTTAACTTTTAGCTAAACTTAATTTATTATTTTATTAACGTAAAAAAATCAATACAAAACATCTATTATGTTCGGTGGTTTATTAGGATAATATATTTAAAGAAAACAAAAATTCCATAAATGTTCAAAAATCAAGTATTTCAATGGCGTGTCAGCAAGACATTTGCTTTATTGCAGCTATGTATATTGCTCCATGGGTTGACTCGGGTTGATTCTCTTTACTGAAGCACATTGTGATATATGACATTTTTCGTTTTATTATCATGCGCATTTATTATTAGTTTATTATGATAATATATTTAAAGAAAACAAAGATTCAAAAAAGTACAAAAATCAAGTATTTCAATGGCATGTCAGCAAGACATTTGCTTTATTACAGCTATGTATATTGCTGCATTGGTTGACTCAGATTGATTCTCTTCACTGAATCACATTGATATATACGACATTTCTTGTTTTATTCTCAGGCGCAAGAACAAATAAAGCAGATGGTTTGCCGACACGTGAACATGCCACGTAAAATTTACCATGAGAAAAACATCCATTTTCTACATTCAGACCACAAACACTCAAGGCTAGGCCTTGTGATTTGTTAATCGTCATGGCGAACGCAAGACAAAACGGAAATTGAATTCGTTTAAACTCAAAGGGCATATCGGTTGGGATCATCGAAATCTTCGGAATGAGAGCTTCCTCATCTTTGAATTTTCCTTTGAGTAGTTTTCTTATTACCAAACGCGTTCCATTGCATAGTTTTGGTTGCTTTAGATTTTGAAGCACGGTGACTACCGAGCCAACCTTCAGTTGGAAGTTGTGCGGTGGTAAGCCAGGCACATCCAAGGAGTTTAAAAATTCAGTTGGATAGTTGTTGGCCTCGTCTTCGTTTGTTACACAGTCAATAGATTTGAATGGATGCAGAGTACCAACGATTTGATTTTGAATTACGAAGTTTATGTAATTCACATCTTTGTTCTTAGCTGCCAAAATTGCTCGCTCACTCAACCATTTGTTATTTTTGAGGTTAGCAATGATATTCGGAAATACTTTGTTGATGAGATCGTCTTTCGATGAGACGAAATTACAAAAATTCGGAGGAACAAATCAACCCGCTCGATTCGTCGACAGGAACAGGACCATTACCGATAGTCAGCAATTGCTTTGAGAAATCTTCAGCATATGGATCATTCAGCAATGCAACTCTCATGTTTGCCGCCAGCTGAAATTTCTTCACATAGCGCCACAGATTTGGTGATTTGAGGCAAGCGTTTATTTCATCGGCAGCAGTCGATCTTGGAATGACTGGCAGTGTGTGTTTGGCGGAAATCGCCAGACAATAAAATCATTGCGCCTCCAAAACATCTCGAGTCATTGCGCAGATCTTTCAATGCTCAGTCAAGTGCTTTCAGTGCGCGTTTGTGCATTCGTCCCAAAAGATGATTTTAGATGCTACTAAAACTTTGGCCATTGCGGAGTGTTTCGCAATGTTACATGTCGGTTGTTCATTAGTTTGAAGGTTTAACGACAATATTAAGGCTGAATGAGCTGTACGGCATCCTTCTAACAATGTGGCAGCTATTCCAGAAGAATAGCGGCGCCGCAATGTCAGATCTTGCACGAACAGTGGACAAAATCGATGGTATGAGGAATGTCTTCCCAGTTTCACCGGGGACATCCAGAAAAATAAGCCACCATTTCCATCATCAATTGCCTTCATTAATGTATTATAGACTTCCTTTTGTTGGGGTTCAACAGGGATACATTCGTTTGAACTGACTGGTATAATTCATGTTGTTCACGTTCCAATTCTCCAATAAATGCGTCATTCTTTCCACGATCTGGTGCTGGCATTCCTAACCTTGCTTTCGAGCAAGAGCAAAGCCTGGTTATGCATCTCCTGATTCACCTCAAGATCGGGACTTCTTGAACTGACACGAATTCGATGTAAAATGTCTTCTGACATGTTATCCTTGTATTTGGTACACAGGTCACGTGGATTTGATGGGAAGCATGTCGAAATGATGATTGCAAATAATGTGCGTATCTGACTTGAAGTTGCAGAGATAATTGCCTCAGCCATTGTCATGTCCCATTGAGCGTCGTTTTCAAGCAAATTTAGCTCTTGACATGCAGCGCGAACTGTTGGGTACACTATACCATTAACAGTTCGTAATGATTGAAATGATGTTGACCCACGAAGATTCACCAGGCTCAACCACAAATAGAAGCATTCATCATTCTTCCGACGAACTGTGTAAATACGACCAAGAGCATTAGTAGAACGCACATCCGGATGACCTGGAACCGCATCGCCTTGCTTCCGACGTTGAAATTTCTTCAATGATGCGTTCCAAGTGTAATAACGTGGCATCTCCAAGTAAAGCAACGTTCCTGCAAAAGTATCGCTTTGGCAAATCTCAAAGAAACTGGTCAATGTTGTCGCTGGAGGAGTTTCACCACGTTGAGCAACATTCGACGCGATGAAATATACTCGTTGTCCATTCTCCAGATGCACCGTCAAATGTACAATAGTTTGATGACGTTCGTGAATAGGGAATGAGAATATACGCCAAATCGCCTCATTGCAATTCACATATCGACCAACTTGATAGCGCGTAATTTCATCGTTGGTATTGGAGGTTTTGATGCCAAAACTGCCATATCGCTGCCTTTCGTAACATATTTACAGATGTATTTGATGGAATTCACCGAATTGCAATACTCAATGTTGTTGATTTACTATCGATAATTAAGCAACACTAATCGACCGAATGATCTGAAATGATTGATACAATCGATTTGACAGTTGTTGTCATTTATTCTCTATAATTTTTTTATATTTCCATTCGAGTGCTTTCTATGTATTTCAATTTTGAATATGCCACTTTCCCACTATTTTCCATTGAATTTCTATCCTATAATGTGTAGAATGTCACTGATTTGCAGTAGACATTAAATATTACTAAAAAACTATAATCGTGCATGACATGAGCTGTCAATTGCGGAAGGTGACGGAGTTCCAAGCCTAATTTATAACTAATTTGGTGTATAATTTTTTATCCGAGAATTTTTCCGATATTTTAATAGTTATTCTGCTATTCGGGGCAGAGACAAATCCAACAAACCAAAGATCATAAAAATCGGTTCTGCCGTTCTTGAGTTATAAGTGGTGTAACTAACCCGACTTTGTTTTATGTATATAGATTGGTAAATAAACGACAGGATATTTAATTTATCATCTACTACTCTCCAAACGTTATCTAGAGGTGCTGGAACTAGAAGGTTCTTCACGAGGTATTTCACCTAGGATTTTCTATGTAAAGCTAATTTTGGAATGTTCACAATTATTATCAATATCATCTCTCTGCCACTGTAAATGGAGCGCCAACCTCCATATATTTGTATTCCTCTCATACTGGCTCCTGTATTTGCTACTATAGATCAGTCCTCTCTCAAAAGTGAGCGTAGCGCCTTGTGGCAAAGTTTTTCTTGTGGGGCGCCTTTTACTAACGTTGATAATTATTTATAAAAATATTGATAATTGATAATTATCTATAAAAATATTTTTATGGTTAAGCATTATTAATAATTAACTATATTTTTATAGTAGGTCTACATTATATTTGGTAGGATAAACAGTAATTATCTAATTCCTAATTCTGAAAATATTACTACGCAAGTGGATTTTATTTAGGTACCCTTTATTATACCGGTATACGTATGATGAAATAAATATACTTACCTGCCTTAGTTAATTTTCTTTCGTAAAATTCTGATTCTGTTTTAATAAGATCCCTGGTTTTTTTTCTTGATAAAAATTTGTAACAACTATTACTTTAAATAATTTTCAATATATTTAATTTCTATTAATTTTATTATACATATAAAAAAAGAAGAAATTATGCATTTATTTAACTGCCTGCAGAAAAGAGGCTAAAATCAAGTAATACGATAACTTGGGAACGCCACCGTACTCCATAAGCGACTGACCTATATCACCTAAGAGAAATAACAGTATTTATTTAATGACATAAGTTCACTTCCCCCTTCCTACCGCAGATAAGAAACATTTTAAAACCTCTATATTGCGCCTCTAATTTTGTGAATGCACCCGGAAAGTGTACTCGCTCGAAAAAAAAATACTTTGATAATTTTTGAACACTCTTCTTGAAACAAAACATGTGAAAATTATAATTTCGGAGGTTGAATAAATTAACAACCTGATGCCTAAATACGTCACGAGAAACATACTATTTCTAAAAACAAAAAAGTTGAACGTATTTTTCAAGCAGCACAATTTGAATAAAGAATGCAGTAAATGCAAGATAAACCTGTTATGTTTATGTAATTAGGTCATGAACAAAATATTAAAGTAAGTATGTTCGCAATGTTTTCTCGTCTATTTTCCAAATGAGTTCTGAAACGGACACTTGCAATGAGGAGACATTTATGTAGCGAGATTTATGAATTTCTTCCTTTTGAGTGATTATCATCAAAATAAACAAAGAATTTTTATAAAGTTTGTTTCTACGGGTCCAGGGCATACGAGGACTAGATGAATATAGTTAACAAAACCATAAAACGGGAAATCAGAAAAGACAACAGAAACTATAATACAAGAATAGCAATATAATTGATAATAATTGAAAATAATAAAAACATGAAAGTACTAAGAACACTATCAAGGGGACAACAACGTATGCATCGAATAAAAGATAAAGATGGAAAACTGATCACAAACATAACAGATATCTCAAAAGTCATCGAAGATTTATACTGTACCGAGTCAAAAATACCAAATCCAAAATTCAATGCACCCGAAATAGCAATACAAAATGTCAACTCTGAAGAAATACCTGAAGTCACTATTCATGAAATACTCATGGCTCTACAATATATGAAAAATGGTCGTTGCCCAGAGAAGACCGAATAACAGTAGAAATGTTAAAAATGGGCGGAGACCTATTACTTAAAGCCATTCAAGTACTATTCAATCAATGTATCATTAAAGGCAAAACTTTTACCAACCGGTCGGTCGAACAAGCAGGATTTAGAAAGGGTTTTAGTACTATTGACCAGTACATCTGGGGTACGTAGACTTCAAAAAGGCTTTCGACTCCGTAGAATTTTGGTTAATATTTGAGGGACTGAACAACGCATAAAAATGTCACAATGCATGTTAAAATAGACGAAACAACATCGACAAGAAAAACACCACTAGAAAGAGGTGCGAGACAAGGTGACACCATCTCTCCCAAACTGTTCACATTGGCACTAGAAAACGTAAATACGTTAAACATTGAATTGGGAAGAAAGGGGAATAAAAATTGATGGCATATACCTCAACGATCTGCGTTTTGCAGATGACATAGCCATATTAAGTGGAAGCAAAAATGAACTCGAACAAATGCTGACCGATCTTGCTCGACCCTCAAAGATCATAGGACTACAGATATACCACGAAAAAACAAAAAACTATGTCAGACAGCCAATTACAATTTCAAATAAACGGACAACGTATAGAAAACGTACAAGAACACATTTACCTCAGCCAGCACACCAAACTAGGAAAGCCCAATCAAACTGCCGAGATAACAAGGCGGGTTAAGCTTGGATGGACGGCTTACAGAATGCTAAATCACGTACTCAGAAATCAAGAAACACCGATTAGTTTAAAGAGAAGGGTATGGGAAGCTTGTATTCTGCCGGTACTGACGTACGGAACAGAGGCGGCACTAACTCAAAAAAACGCAACCAAGCTCAAAACAACACAGGGAGCTGTGAAACGGTCAATGCTTGGAATAAGTCCCGGGGATCGAATAAGAAACACAGAAATTAGACGTCGCACAAAGGTCATAGACATCATGGACAGAATTGCAAAACAAAAATGGAGATGGGCCGGACACACCGCGAGAAAACCTCCGGAACAGTGGGTAAGCAGACTCATACGATGGCGACCTAGAACATCAAAACGAAGTATAGAGACATAAGGGAAACGGCCGGTAGAAACTGGCTACAGGTTGCACAGGATAAAAAGATTTGGCATAATCTAGAGGAGGCCTATGTCCAGCAGTGGACGAGAGAAGGCTAAAAGAAGAAGAAGAATTATATAATAATAATAATAATAATAATAATAATAATAATAATAATAATAATAATAATAATAATAATAATAGTTTATTATTCCATTGTAAATTAAATATACAGAAAACATATACAAAATAAAGAATACAATCCTGGAATAAATGGCCCGATATCTCTGCACTTTCAGTGATGCGTTTCTGCGCTGTGTGCAGATGATAATATTTCCATTAACTTTACAGCAAAATATAACGACATAATACAATCGAAGTGTAATGATAACCTAGATGGTCTTCTTTCATGGTTTGGCGATATTTCCTTATTTTTGAATGCCACAAATACGAACTATATACGCATTCATACTAGACGCAATATGAATTACTTATATTTAAATATTAAAATTAATGGTCAAAATATTGAACAAGCACACAAGACTAAATTTTTGGGGGTAAAAATTGATACTTGAAGCTGGAGGCAACACTGTGATACACTTTGTTCCAAATTAAATATGTATGGTTAGGTACTTGATTCGTAATCTGAAGGGAATATTCTTGCAGAAAAACAGCAGGATCGTCGCCGGCAGCCTCCCACATATTCATTCACCAAAAGAGAATCGTGCAATATTTGGCAGGCGTTAGAAAAATCCACTCTTGTAGAACACTATTTGTAAATTTCAAAATTCTTGCTTTAACTTCTATACTAATTTACAAACTTGTATACGTTTTTAAAAACAGATATTCTTTCATGTTGAATGGCGATGTACAGGGTGTCCGGTTATAAATGTAACCCCCCTTTAACTTTTTTATTTGGCCTCGTATAAAAAAATGGTAAATACAAAAGTTGTAAGGATTTTTATACAGTTTTCGGCGGTGTTACTAGAAAAACAATTGAACATCGAAACTCTACTATACAGATTAAATTAATGTTTTTTTTTTAATGGGACACCCTGTATATTCTTCTGTATATCGATAGAGCTCTTTAAGGCGAGTTCAGTAATATAAGGTTTGTTGGGTGTAGCTATAATAGTTACCACGTAAATTGCAAGAATATCGGGTATCTGATTATTACTGAACCCCTCTCCTAAATTATTTATTTGGTGAGCTAGAAAAAAATCTTCCTTCAGAAGCTTTTCTGATATTCAATTGTTTTTCTTATGGTTATAAGCTCTCTGACGCTGCTATGACCAGTTAAAAAAAAAACCTTGACGCCAACAGTTTATTTGTCAAAAACGTGTCAAAGTGCTGAAAATTTTAAAAATGAATATTGAAAAAGCCGCCGAAGAGGCTATAAGTCAGCTGCTACGCCCAAAATCTCGGCATCTATATGAGAAACAATATACAGACTACAAAATGGTGTGACGAACGAAGCATGAATAGTTTCACAAAAGAAAAGGTGATAATAATAAATGCCTCGATGATTCTAGAGACCAATATCGATATTAGCAAGTACAGTAAACTCATCGCATTTAAAAAAAGGAAAAATGATGGTTATCAACCGAAGAGAAGTCAATGATTCTGAACTTATATAACATCAAAGAATTTCTTCAAAAAACTCAAAATTCAGACTTTTTAATGTATAAGGTTCTTAAATACCATCAATTTTGTATTACAAAATTTAGTAATAGACAATAATTTTGTTACAGGTAGCTCTAATTATGGGTGTAGCTGGGGCCTGTCGGGGGGAGGAGCTGTGCCAGTTGGATTGCAGTGAGGTCTTGGATCATGGACATTTTTTCTGGTAAATGTACGGGACACAAAAAACCACAAGGACCGATATTTTATGGTTAAAAGATGCATTGAAAACTCTACAGATGTGGTAGAATTTGTGAAAAAATATATTGCTCTAAGGCACCTACAGCATACGAGATTTTTTGTCGGGTACAGAAACGGACGATGCACCAGCACATCACAGCCTGTCCGTAAAAACACATTTGGACAACTGCGAACAAAAATTGCCGAACATCTGAAACTACCAATTGCAAAGTAGTATACCGGGCACTGCTTTAGAAGAACGTCGGTGTATTTGCTTGCAGATTCGGGAGAAAACCTGGATCAACTTAAACGACATGGTGGTTGGAAAAGTAGCACCCTTGCCGAGGGCCATGTCGAAAATTCCCTAAACCAGAAGAAAAACGTGGCTGGACAAATTTTTGTCGCCACTTCCTCAGAAGTTTCTGTTGTGTCCAGTTTCGTTGTACAAAACACAATTACATCTTCTACGGCGACTTTTCCACAGAATACGTTAAATAAAAATATTGCAGACTTAACTTAACTTAGATTTGTAAGCTTGTTGTTTATAGTTTTCTATTTCAGTGCCTTATTTGAAAGATTATTCCGTAATATAGGCACTGCACTAAATTAATAAATACATAATTTTGCTTCATAATTCAATATGTCTACCTTTAATCCCTAGGGATTAAAAGTGCCACTTTAGTTCCCGAAATCGGGGATTAAAACCGCTACTTTAGACCCCAAAGTGCATAAAACTGGTCATAAAAGCTATTTTACATTTTTTTAAAAATGCTGACATAATGGTGGTTGATTAAAATCAGAGTGTAGGTACTATGTTGTCTGGTGACAGGAGGGCAGTTGTGATTCGATATACAGCCATCCATGAGCTATAGAATATATTATTATTAACACCGTACAGAAGAGTTTTAGGGTTAGATTTTAAAAAAATCTTTCCATGGTCTATCATGACAGAATCTATAGATATGCTAAAATCATGATCCAGATTTAGTGATGACAGAATTTATTAAAAGGAAGTTTACAAGTAACTTTCGTATGATTATTGCACATATCGAAAATGCGAAAAGCCTTATATCGGACGCGCGACTGACAAAGTGACGAACGAAAACCTGATAGATGATCCTGCGATAAATTGTAATTGCTGCATTTACTTAATCACAATTATTGTATCACCCATCGTATTATTATACAACAAATCCATCAATTTATTGATTATCTGGTTGCAATATCCTACTTAGAAGAGCTAATCATACGACTGATATTGCACATTTCTGTGCAATAACGCCTGTTCTAGATATAGATCACTTGGCCATACCCCAAGTTGCACTAAACACGATCCATGATAGATAATGAATTATTGATTGATATAACGGCAGGGAAAATACCAGGCCGGGTACTAAGTAATACAATGAGGCATGGAGTAATATTGAGCAATAGCAAGTATTGAGAGAGTGTGATTTCATCCTCATCGACGAAGAAGGAAAAGTGTACCATTAAATTTGTAAAAATAACCATTTTTCAAAATAGAGCAATTTAGTAAGGTATTTCTGAAAACAATTCTACATATATACATTTTTAAGTAATTCACTTAAAATAAAACATTCAGCAAGCCCAAGATAGACTTGTTATGTTTATGTAGGTATCATTAGATATAGGTCATGGACCAACATGTATTTATGTTTCCGATTAATTTTTAAGTTCTGTGAAAAGAAAATTATAAACAAGAAGGAATAAGTAATTGTTTGTTTTGATTTATTTGACAGTGCAGGTCGCAAAACGTGTTTGGCTGCCGTTTTAATGGAATTATTTCGTATCTAAAGACACCTGTTTAATCATTTTAACCGGCGTATATTTTTAACTCCATATTCTGTTGTTTGTTGGCAAAGAGATTTAGAAATAAATATAAGCCATTATTCTCACGTTAATATACTGAATAAAACTAGAGAGTAAAGAGCACGAACAAAATTCTGAAAATAGCTAGTGTGCATAATGTATAGACATTAAATATACAACGCGAATAAATAACGTTTTCAGTAAAAAATATGTTTCTCTTCTTCAAACTGGGCGTCGGCATGTCGGTACATCATCTTGGAAAACATTTTCAATCCAAAACGGGTGACCCGTGGTAAACTTGAAAGATAATTTTATCCATAATTTATCCCTAGGGTCTGAAAATATTCGACCAGACCGTTTCAATTTTTATTTCGAACGTGCCATGTTTAGGTTAGCGAGATCTTGAAACTGCTAATTCCAATACTTTTAGAATGTGATTCTCTATACCGATAGCCTATTGGCGTCATCTTGAAGGGAGACGTCGCGTCGTTTGTTACCCAAAATGTATGCTTTACTGATGGAAGCTGATAAAAGATTCAAAACAGTGGTCGGGTGTATTAACGAATTGTACCTCTTTAATCTTCCTTATAAATATATTTAGCATAATAGAACAGCAATCGTAACCCAGGTCACCCTGTAACAAGTGAATGAACAATAGTGCCATACAAAGCAAATAAAGAATAACAAATGGAACTGGGCTGGGTTTTTTGAATACGTATAATATTACCTCATCAAAATAAAATAGTCTATAACAAAAAAATAAAGAAATTATTGCATACAAATATCATGAAAGGGTCGTCATGTCCTAAGGAGATAATTAAAGGCACGATTTCCATAGTTTCGTCTATTACGTCGTCTCTGTGCCACATTTTTTCTTCTCTTCTCTGTTATATTTTACGAAACTGCCAGTTTTCCGCAATTATATTCGCCAACGAATCGACCAAAAGTTGACGCACTTTAAAAAGTTCTTGTTTACCATGCTACCATTACAATTAAATATCATCCACTGCATAGACGAAACCATTTTCGTCTAAGTCCACTGTAACCGCTCAATGATCTCCACTTTTTTGCATGAAGCTGTCGGAAGCTTCTCTACTAACCTAGAATACCGGGAATATATTCGATCATTTACTTAAAATATTCTTCGGAAACATCAGCAGTGGTAATCTTTAGTTGAATTCGATTGAAATTCTAATAAGCCTTCATCAAAAAATCCATTTCCACTTCCTACATGAGTTATAATAAGTCTACGCCCAAAGATGATCTGAATCCCGTTGACAAGCCCACGATGACAGCTTGTCGAGAACTCAGGATATTTCTATCTTTCCAGACTTTTGATACGGTGTAGCCTTCGTTCAGCCAAGCTTCATTCAAATAAAAAATATGTTTGCATTTGCTCCGACATTTTCGCATTGACCTCAAGTATTCTGGTCTCCAGCAAATGATCTCTAACCTATCAATAAGAAAAGATTTTCTATTCTGCTTTTCCCAGCGAAAGTTCGTGTCATCAAAAAGTTTCTACGTGTTAGCTGAGGCAAGATTTCGTCATCTTTAGTGGCTTGCAAAATTTTGCCTAGCGCTGGTATTTGCTTGGAGAAGTAAAAAATATAAACTTTTCTTCTTAACACAATCATCAATTTCCGAAGGATTCTTCCCTGGGAGTGGCTTGGGTCTTTGTTACAAGAAACTATAGTCACTTCTCCAACCCCTACTATATTAGACGTTCAGTACGACAGTTTATCTCGCAGGAAGTATGGAACTGGGGAAAAACTTGAAGTCATCATATAATCAGATATTACTTGTTCTTTGCTGAACACGAACCAAAATTTTGTTTTGATATGTACAATCGCCGTAGGTAGGTAAATACTTACCCATGAAACCCAATAATAAACTTCCTGGAATCCCATTTACGACAAAGCAGTCTAGGAATATGTTCTTTATATATATATAATAAGCTGGCAGGTCTGGCCACCCTTCCACCTGAATGGAAGAAAGCGAACCTTTTGCTACTGAGAAAGAATGATAAACCTCTGGAAAACCCTTTATCTTATCCCTTCTGAATGTTGAAGGTAAACTTTACGAGTAGTTGCTGCTTTTAGGTCCATTCAACAGAGAACTTACACGCACGGAAAGTCTGTCGAACAGGGCGTGAATTCAGAAGAGGAAGACAAACGGTGGTTGCTATTAGCGAGCTACAAGAAAGTCGCATACTATTCACCGAGAATACTAAACTGTTGAGAAGCGACAGCCGGCGGCGGCGTCTTTGATCTTCCTTTAATCTCGATGGGCCTGTTTTCGATGACCTTGAATGACTCTCGTTTGTCATTAAAGCAGCATAATCCGAGAAGACAACGGTTTTGTCTTCTCGGATAATATCTTGTAGTACGGGAGCCTGGGGAAGTAAATTATCTCATGAATCAGTAAATAAATCAAAATTATTTATTTAAAGAACTTAATATTTATAGGTATGTCGGGTTTACTTATAATAAGATATATCTAAGTATAAATTTATAATAAGTATAGGCTACATCATACATTAGGGATAGGATAGAAAAATAAACCAAAGACACTCACAGAGCCGTTCCTGACGGGGCTGCAGCATGTGCACTCGCACGGGGCGGCGGAGATTAGGGGGCGGCATTTTAATTACAACAAAGTTTCTAAAGCAGCTATTATTAAAAAATATGAAACAATAAAACACAGTAGCATTTCAGGTTTAATAAAATACAATTAAACTCTGGTTTACAAAAACGAATATTAAATATAAACCCAAGAACTACGTCTTTGCCATATTTTGCTCATTCATTAAATTTAGTGGTAAATTGTTTCATTTTTCGACATTGTTCAAAAATTACATGTATTTTTGCACCATCAGCTGTAAGGTGGGAGGTTTTGAGACTTAATATACCTATATTAACATTGAAACCGTGAATCGACACTCAATGGGAAAGTAGAATAAATGTAGGTAATTTAACCTTTAATTTCAAATTTCAAACAAGTTTACAACAGTCCTAATGAAATAGTCGATAACGATAAAAGAGACATAAAAATGAGAAATATGGCACAAACATTAGCGGCGAAATTTATTTTATTTAAATTTATCTGTTCATTGATAATTGGGCATGATCTTCTGTCAAAAGTTAACGTCTCAAAATCCTAAAATTAATATTTGCGAATGTGTAACTGTTTCAAAAAATTTAATTAACTATCTTGATGAAAAAAGGACTAATGAAAGTTTTGATCTATTTATCAAAGAAGCTGAATCACTAGCTGCAGAAATTAACATACTGCCCGAATTCCATCGTCAGCGAAACGTCCCACGTCATTTCTCGTACGAGTCAAATGACGAGTTCGCTGTTGATCATAAACGAAATTTTAGAGTAAATTTTTATTTTAGTATATTAGATACAACAAAAATTCACTAAAAGAAAGTTTTTTTTTTAGTAGAGGAATGTAACAATTTATCTAAATGCTTATACGAGTTTCACGAAATGGACCTGATTGTTTGCGAAAATCATGTATAGATCTGGATTCATCTTTACAACAAGGGCAGGGTAACTTCCCCTAACCAGATATCGACGGAAATGAACTGTGTAACGAAATTTTATCTTTTAACGCCATTGTTATATTATATATCACTTAAAGAGTCCAAATCTTACTTTATATTAAGTTATATTATCGACAATGATCTTACCTCCTGTTTTCCTAATTTAGCTGTAGCCTTAAGAATATTTCTTACATTACCGGTTCGTAAATTACAACTTATTAAAAAAATTTTAAGGTCTACTATGTCCCAAGAAAGATTGACGAGCCTTGCCACTATTTCAACTGAACAAGATATGCGCCAAAGCTTAGACCTATCAAACATAATACCTAATTTTACAGCTAAGAAATCTCGAAGAGTTTTAGTTTAGTCCAACGGTATTCTAATGCATTTTAAGCTCTTATGACTCGAAAACGAATTAGGCTAAAATTTTTATTTTTAAGGCGACTTTTTGTACCCACACCATGCAATATGTGCAAAAATAAATTCTAATTTAATAATAATCTTCTTCTCTTTTTTAATTTAAAAATAATTTCATTTAAACCAGGTGGGGGGGGGGGGGAGTTTCTCTTTTTGCACGGGGCGGCAGAAGCTCCAGGAATGGCGCTGGACACTCAGTAGGAGAAAATATATATTTCCGTAACAGTATTTTCTTTAAATAATATACATATTTTTTTCTAATTATTTTTTACATATTTTTAAAACACAGGTAAACATAAAACAGGGTATTATTTATAAATGCGATAAAATTTTTAATTTTCTATTACATTTTTTGTCATTTTTGTATGTTTGTAAATCTCTATTAGAATACTTTAGTGTATAGAAAATTTTTAACCGAATAAAAAAATTCAAAATAAAGAATTTGGGAAATTCAGAGCAAGGATGTACAAATTCCACCTTTTGCATTAGGCTTAATAATTGATGGGAAATTCCCTCTCCTAGAGAAATATCTTCAAACTTTGAAGTAAATATTTTTTCCAATTGATAAATAAAATTAACAAATTGTTCTGGTGGAGATTTTAGCGCGCCATAAATATCAGTTTCCGTTGTGAAAGCTATTAAATGGATTAATAAATTAGAAACGTCTAAGTTTTTACATTCCTTTGCAAATGATTCACATATCTAGCAGCTATGTACAGGGTTATCCAACGAGGAATAGACAAGGCAATTTTTTGACTTTCCCGGTACGTTTATAAAAAAACTGAAATAGCCATCTGATGTAATTTTCTCCCGCGTATTCGGATATGTTCAGCAAAAAATTGAACATCAAATAAAAGTGCTAGGGGTCACTTTGATATTTTTTTTACATGGAACACCCTGTATATTACTACATTTTTGGACTATCTAGAAAAATCTAAACACATTTTGTGTATAATCTTTAGCTGTTTACCAAATATTGACATTTGAAAGTCGGGTATTTTGACACTTTGACAGGCTCTAAAATCTAAACCGCACAAGATCAAAGAAAACGGTTTGCACATTACTATTTTAAGTTTTCATAAGCTATCGAATAACAATATCTTCGAATTTAACCAGCGGATAAAATTAACCGGAACTTTTAAACCGCCGATTAAATTCAAAGTTATTTTACTATCATTCGATAGGCTATGAAAACCCAAGATAGGAATGTGCAAACCGTTTTCTTTGATCTCGTGCGGTTTAGATTTTAGAGCCTGTCAAAGTGTCAAAATGCCCGACTTTCAACTGTCAATATTTGGTAAACAGTTAAAAATAGGTATAGGATATTATATACAAAATGTGTTTAGATATTTCTAGAGAGTCCAAAAATGTAGTAATATACAGGGTGTCCATTTAAAAATATATCAAAATGACCCCTAGCACTTTTATATGATGTTCAATTGTTTTTTGCTGAACATATGCGAATGCGCGGGAGAAAATTACATAAGATGGCTATTTCAGTTTTTTTTATAAAAGTACAGGGAAAGTCAAAAAATCGCCTTGTCTAGTCCTCGTTGGATAAACCTGTACATCAAGTACCTTTTTAATTAGATAACCGCAAACATAGCTGAAGGCATTTTGAGTTGTTAGGTTTTCATTTCTGTAGCTATAGTTTGGTAGAGTTAACGTATTAGTTAACTGATGTTCTTCATTGACAATATTTTCAGCTACATGTGCGGTATCAAAATTAATTAACAATTGATCAAAATCTTCTTGGCAGTTCATTTGGTCCGTATGGAAACAACTTTGCCAAAATAGCTTTCGGAAGGCGATCTGAAACTGTATAAGGATGGGATTAACATTATTACCGCTTTGTTGCCGGGCACTTCCAAAAAAAAAAAATTGCGATGCAATCTGTATTTATACGTCTTGTTTTTAAGTATTTAAAATTTGCTTTTGAAAGTTTTTCCCACAATTTGATAAGCTTTACAGCCCAACATTTTGGAAATCTTACCCTGTTGGTTATGTCTTTGCCAATTTTGTCAAAAATTCAGAGAAAGACAATAAAGCATCTTTTAAAAATTTAATTTGATATTGAGAGCCTTCAAATACTTTCTTCAACTTATTGGATGGTCGTAAAAAGTACGAATCTAACACGTCAAATATATTATTAAATAAATATAAAGCATCTATGTACCCAAGGCATCTCCAGGAAGGGCACCCAAACTCATATAGGTGTTCATTCGTGTTATGAATAGTTTAACTTTTCTTAACTGACGTCAGTTAGAAAAATATAATGTTATTTTATTAGTTTTAAGTTAAATATTTTCATTCCAGAATATCCTAATGGTAGAAAAACATGAATTTGACAACTTAGTAACATACTAAAACTCGACTGTTACCTAAAAGGGTTACTATTTATTAAATAGTTTTAAGAAATAATTTATATAAAAATAAATACTTACGGTTCTGGATTTCTGGGAAACGAAAATAAACTAAATCCTTGCCCAGTAATAACCGAACATCCCCTATAGACACAATTGTTACCCGAACTCGACATGCCTATAATTACCGAAAAAAACCAACAATAAAGCGAAAATACAGATCTTTAAAAAATGCACTATTAGCGACACTGCCACTTGGACTACAAAAGAACTTATCTGTTGACATCAATGACATATCTCGACACTGACGGACGGTGACGGAAAAGCAACATATTTGGCGAATGCGCATACTAGATTGAAATTGTTCTGTCGCTTCTCAACAGTTTAGTATTCTCGGCTATTCATGCCCCCATCGAAGTCTGTGTGCCTTGAGAACTCTGGAAAAATGTCTTCAAAAGTGCGTCTTGGTGGCAAATACTGGATGGACTAAGAAACGGAGGCATTGATGAAAGTATCGCAAGTGCAATAGCATTCTACTTGCCGGTAAGAGGTGTACTACTGGAGGCAGAAGAGAGCTTCAAGATTTTTCAAATAACCAGCGGTGTCCCACACGGATCACTCCTGGGCTAACCCTCTTGAACATATTATACGATGATGTGTTCAAATTGGAAATGCCACGAGGAAATTCCTTAATAGGCTTCGCAAATGATATTGCGATGGTAGTAACAGCGAAAAGCGAAAAACTTTTTATGCAAGTAACAAACTACGTGCGGTAAAATGGATGTAGAGCAAACATTAAGTTTGGCACCCGAGTAGACAGAAGCAGCGCTATTTCCAAGCAAATGAAGATAAAAACGTATTCGTGCAGCGTGGAACAGTAATCTAAGCAAAGCGGTAAAATAACCGGTAGTGAGGTTAGGCATGGACACGAAACCGACTTTTACCGAACATGTCAACAGGACAATTCAAAAACCGTTTCAGCGCTAGCGTGCCTCAAGACTCAGGTCATTAAAGAGACAGGTGTTAATCACTCCCAGATCTTGTATGGTTCACCGGTCAGGTATTCATCGACGGAAAAAAAGTAGCAAGCAAGCTAGCTTGTAGCCAAAGAATTATGGTCATCAAAATATATAGTGCTTACAGGACAGTATCCACAAAAGAATCGGTCATTTGAGAAACACCATAAGTCAGCTTGTGCAATATTTTCAGAAACTAGATAAAACATTATAGAATATGTCCCTGGTTAACCACATAACTCACGATTTTTCCTTCAATCTGCTGTAATGATCCAAATAGGTGTTAACAGGGATTTTTTTTATAAACTGTCATTTGAAGCAGGAAAAAATTTTTGAATGTCGATGACTTATGTTGTTTCTCAAATTAACGACGTTTTTAATTTTTGTTTGCCTAATTATGTTGTAGTTGTGGTTAGAAATTAATTAAACTACTTTTTGCTAGAAAGAAGATATATTTAGAGGAACACAACTACTACGCTCGACGTAACCATTCTTCTAAATATCCCTCTAACATGTCTCACAACGCTCTTTAATAATAGTACTACGCTCGACGTAACTCCACACTCCCAAATACCCCTCTAACATGTCTCACAACACTCTTTAATAATAGTACTACGCTCGACGCAACTCCACACTCCGAATTACCCCTCTAACATGTCTCACAAC
Organism: Pissodes strobi; assembly: GCA_016904865.1. Lineage (NCBI taxonomy): Eukaryota > Metazoa > Arthropoda > Insecta > Coleoptera > Curculionidae > Pissodes > Pissodes strobi. The sequence goes on from JAEQML010053863.1 coordinate 24,218, forward strand.
GCACTTATATTAATACTACTACGCTCGACATAACTCCACTCTCCCAAATGTCTCTCTAACATGTCTCACAATGCTCTTTAATAATTACTACTATGCTCGACGTAACTTCACACTAAATAGGGGCCCATAGGTTCCATTTAAACGGTACCCGCCCGACCCACCACACCGACTTTCGTCGATTTCCACCTATAAAATCGATTTTTTTTCGCGGAGCCTACCCCCTAGGTTCCACAGTTTTTTTTATGTCAAAATTCGTTTTTCGCGACCCCGAAAAACCCCCCAAGTCCCCATTGTCGCCTAAAACTGAGCTGTCTCGTGTTCGATCTAGTACCAGCTCACGTTTCCTATTGACGCCACTTTTGACACCAGCTTTGACTTCACTTGAGAAACAACATAAGTCGAATGACTTATGTTATTTCTCAAATGAATGAAATATTTTTACCGTACATTAACGAATAACGTATAACCTGACTTATGTGGTTTTTCGTTGGAATAGGTGTTTACATGTATAGATTACGAAATTGCTAATATCTCGTTTTCGGCCAAACAGTGACTTATGATGTTTCTCAAATGACCGATTCGGGTAGGGGTTATTGCAGAATTACCCTTTATAGAGCTGCAAATTAAAGACAGAAAAGGAAGGTACACCGCGGTATCAAAACAAGAAGCTAGAGCTAACCTTAAAAGCAGATGGCAAGTAAATGGAACTTATGGACGTTGCACCTATCGACTAATACTTGACCTTCTTTCGACCTTAGGGAGAAGTGATTGTCAACTTATGTTATATCATTAAAAAGGAAATTAAAAAGAGAATATGCAAAAATACATACAGAGTACAGAGTGCCCTTTAAACTAAAAAAGGCCAGAATAGAAAATACAATAGAACAAAACAACAGCTCAAATGGGTATGGGCAGTGCATGTAGCGCGACAGGACGAAGTGAAATGGATAAAAGAAATAAAAATCCAGATTACACAAAAGGAGCATCGGAAGACCACGAAGCAGATGGATTGATGACATCAAGGAAAGAGTTGGCAGAACTGGCATTGAACAGACGCATGAAAGATTCAAGGGGACCTATGTCCAGGAGAAGACAGAGAAAGGATGCTAAACAAGAATAAGAAGAATGATATAGCTACTAAGTTATTAGGGGGTTTTTGGCTACAAAACCAACTTTAGGTAAAACAAAAATATAAATTGTTAGTTAAATTACATATAAAAATTTTATAAAATTGCAAAATACAAAGAGTATAATAAAATATGCAGATACCAAAAAGCGAGGTATTTTTAATAAAGAAAGACATGACCTATGTATTGCGGCAAATATGAGATCTATCAAGAGGCATGAAACACGTAATAAATTACGAAAAGTACCAAACAGTTATTAAAAGGGTATCCAGGAATATGGAATACAAGAAAATGTCACAAGAATTGTAACGGTTAAATATACAATTGAATCCAGAATATTAAACATACAAAATGTATATTACATTTAAATACATAGTTCTTCCAATTTGATGCCCCAACTCTGTGCACTTTTTGGGTTCGAATGATATGTGTTTTCATGCTTTTATTCTGCAGATAATAATATTGATTTTTAGCTATGGTTGGAATGGTTTGGTATCTCGTATACATGTACTTTTTATACAGCGTATCATGGGCATGGGACGTCATTTCGATATGGTAAACTTTTTTATTGTTAATGTTACGAAAAAACTCGCTCTTCATAAAAAGTTCTGCGTTTGGAAAAAAAAGTATTAAAAGGCTAAAACTTAAAATATCTTGCAAGAAAGCCTAAAAATTCATGCTTGATTTTCATTTCAGAGCACAATATATAGTATGGTAATGTGTTAGAATAATAATTATTATAGTTGCTAAGATATGAAATTTCACAAAAAGGTTCAAATATCGAGAGTATCCGCTACGTTGATTATATCAACATGTTAACAAAATAAATGATAACTGAACTTAACGAGATCTCTATAAAAAAAGCGTTTATCAATAATTTTAGGTCTACAGAGAACTTATTTAAAATAAGATTTAAAAAAAAACAAATATGCTATGTCTACCAAAAATTACAAGAATTATTGATAAACGCTTTTTCAGAGGTTTCGTTAAGTTCAGTTATCGTTTATTAAAATGTTGATGCAATCAGCAAGTACTTTGTGAAAATTTTATATTTGAGCACAAAATAAATTTCTAAAAACATATCGTTATTAGATATTGCTATTAAATGAAAATCAATGGTACTTCCATTTTGGATCAATTATGAATTTTTAGACTTTTTTGCCGCTCTGTACAAGATATCCCAAGTTATAATTGGTAAAAATAGTAAAATTCAGATCACACGCACGCATTTTAGTAGATTGATCGAAAAATTTAACACCAAAAGTGTAGACATTCACTGAATCTCAACCGGGAAAAACTACAAACCGACCGGGAATTTTATATCTAACTGTTACCGATGAGAACTGAAAAAATCGTTGAAAATTGCTAAAAAATACCATACATTATGTGCTTTGAGGCACTTATCTAGAGCTTCAGATGTCCAATACAGCGTGTTATGGAAATTCATTCCATATGGGAAACTTTGTTGTTAATTTTATAAAAAAAGTTCACTGTTCATAGAAAGTTCTGCATTATGCGAAAATGATATTAAAAGTAATATTGAAAACTTTCGAATACTTGATATGAGGCGATTGAAACAGGGCAAACGGCCGATACCCTTATTAACGAAATGTTACGATGGTCCACTGCGTATCAGTCCCCTAAAGAAAAATGACCTAATTAGTCTTCTTTATCTGATTCATTCTGAATGTTATATTTTACTTAATAATATTTACTTAAATTTAGCAACGAGCGCCAGAGCCAGGGACCAGCACTCTTGTCAGAACAATCAGGTAACCCTGAAGATATCCAATAACAATTTTGTTCTTTGAATTCGTATTAGAGTGTAAAAAAAATTATTTTATGTAAATATTGTTAGTTTCCTAATGATGATGAATTTTGATAAGCTCGTAGGAATAATAATCGTATTGTATTATAATAAGCAAAAAAGTCAGGCAATAAGTCCAGTAAGAAAGTCTGTATAAAGAATATAAATATCGGTATGGAGTCGTCAGTTTTAATATTGAAACTAAAAAAGGCAAAACACGATATGTCAAAATTATCAAAATATCTTCGACATCCGGAGATATTTTTCAGTAAACTAACAGAAAGGGAGAGGATCCTTGTTGTGAAATATTTTATCGAACTTGCCAGGTTATTTATTGTGAATACATTCTTAATTTCGACTGTCACGCAAACTTTCAAACGCGTTTTCTGAAAAATAAAGTTTTTTGACGTATCGGGTTCTGTCCTAGTGCCACAGAAATAATCTATGAGAAAATAGTTATTTATACTATAAGGGATGTAAGTGACATTTACTAGTCGAGGATGATTTTGTGCCCGAGCAATAGCGAGGGATGACAATATAGTTCGAGCCAGACTATTAAATGTACTTACATCCCGTGGAGTATATAGGACTTTTTCTCCTCCCTGCAGAATTTTCTTGGATTTTTATTAATTTAATTCGATACTTTTCGCATGAAATTATGAAGACAACTCTGGCCGGTTTCTATAGCGCCATAAACATTCTTATTTTATCGATAACGTCGAGCTGACAGTTTATTATTAAAAATTGTGAAAGATTTACATTATTGATTTGTATATTAGCCAAATGGATATAGAAGAATCAGCAAATATCGCTTGTCTGTCGCTGCTGCCAGAAAAATCGAGAAAGAGGTATGAAGCAACGTATCAATACTTCAAGAAATGGTGTTCGAGCCAGACTATTAAATGTACTTACATCCCGTGGAGTATATAAGATTTTTTCTCCTCCCTGCAGAATTTATTCTTGGTTTTCTATTAATTTAATTCGCTACTTATCGCATGAAATTATGAAGACAGCTCTGGCCGGTTTCTATAGCGTCATAAACATTCTTATTTTATCAATAACGTCGAGCTGACAGTTTATTATAAAGAATTGTGAAAAATTGAAATTATTGATTTGTATAATAGCCAAATGGATATAGAAGAATCAGCAAATATCGCTTGTCTGTCGCTGCTGCCAGAAAAATCGAGAAAGAGGTATGAAGCAACGTATCAATACTTCAAGAAATGGTGCTCTTCAAAGACTGCTACTGTATCTTCAGAAACCGTGCTTTTGGCGACTTTCCCGAAAAATCTGCTGTAGTCTCCATCAAGCTTATGGTGTGAATATTCCATGTTGAATTCCACCGCTTTCATAGAGGAAAACATAGATATTTCCAAGTATCCAAAACTTCGAGCATTTTTAAAAAGAGTAAATGACGGGTATAAACCTAAAAAATCCAATGTGTTTGACAGGGAAAATGTGAATAAGTTCCTGTTTGAAGCCCCCGAATATTTATTTATTTATGGATGAAGGTCGTAATGATAATGGGAATTGCTGGAGCGTGCCGTTCTAATGAACTCTGTGTAATGAAAATGGACAATGTTGAATTAAGGTATTATAATTGTTACTATTCCTGATTCCAAGAATGTAATGGCACGTAAATTTACAGTGACTAAAAGTGACGATGAGAAGATTTGCTATATCAAAATAGTTCAAAATTAGATTGATATAGGATCTCACATGACGAATTTTAATCCTTGCTTCTTCATGCTATATCAAAATGGAAAGTGCTTAAATCAGCTTGCCGGGAAAAACACGATTTCTTCCATTCCAAGTAAAATTGCTAAATTTCTAAACTTAGAAAATTTTAAGCAGTATACTGGATACTCCCTTAGAAGAACATCTGCCACTTTAGTAGCAAATACTGGAGTTGATGCCTTAGCAGCTCTCAAGCGACATGGGGGATGGAAATCTATTACTATTGCGGAAAGTTATGTAGCCGAGAGCGTCAACAATAAAAAGGAAATTGCAAATAAAATTTTGTACAATATAACGAAGCCAGAAGTCTCCTGCAGTACTTCAAGAGTAACAGAAAACTTGGTTAGAGATCGAGAGTTTATGGAGGAACATTCCATACAAATTGAGAAAAAACGAGAAAACATTTATCCAAATTTTGTAAATAATATTCATAATTGTAATAATTGTACTATTAATATTCATTTCACTTAATATTACTCCAATTGTATAAATCATTGTTAGCTTGACGTTGTTGATGAAATAAAAAATTAAAGACATGTTCTATGTTTGTAGTTTAAACTTAATGAATACAGGGTGGCATAAATTATTACCACCCAAGGGTGGTAAGTTGATTTACAACCCGTGTCAAAATGTGTTGTTTACAATGCAGGGAGGGAAAAAAAATCTTTTTTCTTCAAACGTCAGTAAATCCGTCATTACTTGACTGTGTAGGCGGCCGTGAAGTTTCGTTTTTCCTCCGCCGGAGCTTTACTTTTCACTTTTCCGCCGGCGGAGGTAAAAGTGTTATCATAGCAACATAGATACAAACAAACAACAAAATAAGCGCCAACAACTCGAGATTTATTAAACTAAAATTTGTATTTATCACTCAATTTGTGCACTGCATTTCTAAAAATCACTAATTTAGGAACAAATTGGTTATTATTTAATCGAACTTACCCAATAACTGCTTATGAATACGGAATTAAAACGCAATCGGAGACGCAATTTAAAAAAAATAATTATTGTTGACAGTGTCCACTGACAGCTTTATGTTACATTACTATAGCAACAACCTGTGCCTATTCATCGACACCGGTCTAAGCCCCCTTGCGAACCCACTTATCTTTAATAATAATTATTATTATTACTATTAAAAAGAAATGTTTTCGCATTAATATGTCGACATTTGAAGAAAAAACAGCATATTTTATTTGGAGGAAAAGTTACTTTTCATGGCTTGCTCTCTATTACACACTCATTAAACACGAGCGCGCCATGAAAAGTATCACTTTTCCTCCATATAAAATAATATACTATTATTTAGTCAATGCTCTCTGCATAATGTATGAGCACTTGATTCCAATGTTGCCAACTGTATATGGGTATTTTAATTACTTGCAATATTATGTTAAATTCACATGCAATTCTGACCATTATCATTGGACGTGTTAAAAATCGGAGTTATATACAAGCAAGCAATCAGTTGCAATCACCAGCAACCGATTATTCTGGCCTTTTAAAAATTCTTCAGAATCCACTCGGTAAAACTGCAACCGCACGTTCCAAAATTTTCAATAAAGAAAAAGGTGATTACTCGTTTTCAAATGAACACGTACAACAAAATCCCAGCAACACCGAAATAAGAAATTAATTAACATCTGCATTCCGGTTTGAAACAGCCCTATCCTATATGTCAGCTTGATCTTTACACTAGTAAGTTTACATTTAGGCACTTGACCTATTATAATTATATAATTACTTAATTTCAACGAAACAAGATAAAAACGAGCATAATAAATATCATTTTTTGTTATGTAGATTGGTAACAGACAATATTTTCTTGACATTTTATAAAAGCAGTATCGCCGAAAGCAAATAATCTTAATGAGATATGGTAATGCTTTAAGTATGATGCAATGTTTGCAAAGACCCTTGAATAGGTTAGAGGAATTGCTGATGTGAAGGCAGTACAAACTTTGAGATACATGTTGCTATTTTTCTTTCTTTAACAACTTTAACTCCGAAAAGCTCAATTTTGTCAATAAATATTCCCCCCACAAGATGTTAGAGAGAAAAAGCTTGAATGGTTGCATCTTAGTTGATTTGTACGCAGAAGAACATATTAAAGCCTAGTTCTCCTACTTTTTCTTACCCACCACGCTTTGCGCGTTTGAAAAGTCTAGAAATTGGTAGTAATAAATTTACAATCAGCATAAAGAAAGGAGGATTTCTGAAGGTATACGAATAAAGACAAAAAATCGTTTTGAAAACGTTTTTGAGAAAAACCATTAAAATCGACGGTCCAGAATATGTTGAAATGTTACTTTGTAGCACCTAAAAAGCCGGTGCCGAGAGTAACATTTCAATATATTCTGGACCGTCGTTTTTGACATACAGGACATTTTTCGAATTTGGCCAATTTGGGAGCTCCCTGTATCTCGGTTCTTATTGCGTGAAAACAGAGTAAAAATTAATTACGTATTAAGTTTTTTGTGCAGATTTATTCATAGAATCCAGTGCAGCTATCATATGTATTCTATTTTTTATCATATTTATACTTGCCTCGGGCTTCTAATTTCGGGAATAAGGTCTACTATGCCGGGATTAATCGCTAATCTCCTAGTGACGATCTTATTTTAGTTGCAAGGGCACCTGCCAAAGAGAAAGTTCTTGCTGGTTCTATACTAGATTGTGGTGAAGTCAATAACTACTCAAAAGACAATAGCAAATATTATAAATCACGCAGCCCGCCGCCCGTTCGTCGTACAACTGGAAACACCTAGAACATCGCTTTACAAGGACTCCTTTGTCTGGCGAACTGCATCACTGGAACTCACTCCCTGGACATCTGATTCCGCCAAACTAGAACCTACAGCTATTCAAGAACCGTGTCAATTATCATCTTCGCACGCACACCGCTCGTCGAGTGCCATAGGATCTCCCTTTATAGTGTGTATGCCACTGCCATAAAAAATACATGGCACCATTAATTGAAATATTTAGTTTGAGTTCTAGAGAAGAAAATTTTTTTATTTATAATTAAAATAATGACGCATTTCGGGCAATGCTTAGGTTCCGCTGTTATAATATCCAACATCAATCGCTAAGGAGCTCAAAGTTGCAATTAACAAATTTACATCGAGCAAAAAACGAGACACTATAAAATTACACACTATATTTGATAGGCAGTTATTAAAAAAACGAAAGTGAGTCACCAAAAACCCTGGCGAATACTACAAATGAGTCACTTGCAAATTTGTTGTCTCGTATAGATTAAGTAATGTAAGTTATTAGCTTCTTTCCATCGTAGGTTTGAAAAACCAAGTAATTAATATGAATCGCATGCATTTAAATGTACAGGGTGATCCAAGTAAGTCTTTAAATGGAACTATATCTATTATTATTGAAATTAGACAGAAATATTCCCAACAAAAGTTGCTTGATTTAACCTATTTTTACACATGCTTTTGTTTTCATCTATACATGATGTCACAAAAAAGCAAGGCATATGCCAACATTGTTTTTTTTTTAATAATGTCATATATCGCATTTTTTATTGCTTTTGAATTTTGCCTTAAAAATCTACACATTTTTATATTATATACCATGTACCAAAACTTAACGGTTTTCAAAATATTGACGGTTGTAAAATATCGAAATACTATGATTTTTTTTGGAGATAGTTTGTTACCTATTTAAATACTTGCTGCCCCATCCTTATTTTTTGCTAATATTTTACAAAATAATATACAGCTTTTAAATTATGTTAACTAAATTTGGAAATAACATACTTGGTATTATTTGAAACCGGTAATCAATCATAAACAAGAAAATAAATAAAATGCATAATTTCTAACCTAAATTAAATGATCTATATGTCAATTTTTCTCCGATTGTCTTCAATATTGTTACTTCTTTCTCTGTATACTGTATTTTCCAAATGCGCGTTAGATCTGGGGAGTCCAGTTGATGATATATCTATCCATACCCATTTGAAAATGACAACAGTTTCCTATCGCTAGAATATTATGAAGAGGTGCCCCGTGTTGTTAAATTCTATTTTGCAGAGTTTGAAGTGGTAGGTTATCAAACCAGATATGACAGTTGCTCTTATTATAAATACCGGCAGTGGTAAACATCGCTTCGTCGGTCCACAAAATAATATTGAAATAATTTGGATCTTAATTAAAACTTCCTCTTATAAACTGAACAATACATGATGCATGGACCCGCGAAGAGTCTCACCAGGGGCTGATGCGCCTACCAAGGAAGGAATCCAAAGCAATGTAGGCTCAGACGGCACCTGAGTCTGCTGCAGAGGAGGGGGAGTGAAGATGGTACTTGGAGGACGATGAGACGCCATACCAACTGCTTACGGAATGCCCCGCCTTTGTGTGGGCAAGATTCAGAATCTTCGACGCGACGCTGATCGAGCCAGATTCAGTGCGACGTGTTAGTCTGAAGGAGATGGGGGCTTTCTTAAAGAAGACCGGCATCCTGGAGGTTCTCTAATGGGGCTGGGGCCACAAAGGACCTAATTGGTGGTCTAAGTGCAATGCCCGCTAGGGGCTACCCCTTCTGATACTGATACTCTCATTTCATGGTCCATACCTTATACCTCTGGCACAGTTTCTGATAGATTTTCTTAAAAATAAAGTGATATAATAACATCCCTTCCTTCCTTTATTTGTTTTGTCCGTTTTTTTTATTTACTAGAGATGCGGTATTAATTATAGTTGGTAGAGATGGTTCTCTCCGATCATTCTGAACATTTTCCCTATACTGGTCTCGCCTTTTCGTAGCGTTATTATTATTCTTGAAATAAAGCTCGACCATTTCAACCTTTCACCAATCGATTAGTTCATTTTGTAAAATATCAGCAGAAAATCACTAAATCAGAGTTCAAACATAAAATCATAATATCTGAAAAATAAACCTTCATGTCCAGGTAGCAAGCAGCAGGTATTAAATAGGTTAGCCATTATATCAAAAAAATCATTGAATTGCCATTCTAAAACCTTCAAAATTTCGAGTTTTGATACATGATATATAATACAAAAAAGCAGAATTTAATAGCAAATTCAAAATCGTTAAAAAATGTGGTGTATTACAAAAAAAGCGAAGTTTGCATGCGCCTTGCTTTCTGAAACGCCATGTATAAATTAAAACAAAAGCAGTTTTGTTCGTAATATATTTTTTTCTAATTTGAAATATAATAGATAGTTTGGCTTACTACGTTTTTTGAGAATCATCAATTATCTATTCTTCCTTTGTTCGCCCTGAACCCCTGAAACCTTAAAATGCCTTTGAATAATGATCACTTATCCATAATTTTAAAATTGAGACAACAAAAAATAAACTTGCAAAGCGAGTCAGACATTATCTTGAAAATACTACATACAATTTCGCTGTCTTATACTTAAATTATGGATGTTTATTCGCTTAAACACATGTAGCAGGCATCTCTATTAGGTTTAAAAAAAAACGTAGCAATTAATAGAAAAAACCCATCATATTATGTATTTCTATTTCCAAACACGTTCAATTAATCTCCAATGGCAATTAAGTATATACTTTTTCAATTAGTCAATTTCAGTTATCAGCCTTCTTTATTTGTTTGCACTGTATAGACAACAAACGGGCCAAAAAACATAATATTGCCGCCAATCGAATCGATAGTTGCATATCACCATTTTTCTTTTCAACTTTCATGGAAGTGTGACATAAGAAGTTTGAAACTGGATCATAAGATATTATCAACGTCACTTTCCTTACTATAGCAACTACTGTTGAATGTTTTCGCGTTTGTGATTTAATTTACTGTATACATTTACTTTATTTGACAAGTCCAATAAATATCTACTTATGTATGCAGTAATTTAAATCAAAAACGCGAAAACTCCTGCATGAAATAAGATAAAATTAAATTTATCCAACTAAATCACCATCGATTCATTAGGAACACTCATTTCAGGTCTACAAGTGATAGAAAAATGACATAGTAAGTAATGCTACGAAAAGCAATATTTGAGTTTAATATCTTATAGAACGAATAATTAAATGCAGAAATCGGAAAAAAAATAAATCTTTACAAAAATATTGATATTCTTAATCGAAGTATACCTTTTCCTTTGTGTACAGTGGATCATAAATCCTGATTTAGGAAGCAAGGATCCACCATTGAATCTCATAAATATCTACCATAAGGCAAAAAGAACATCATAATATATTCATAGATCTCAAACAAGTCTAACATAGCATAAAAACTTAAATAAGAATAACACCAATAACACCGATCTGCGACGTTCCTGAGGTCATGGTTTTGTCAAGTGATTTATTATTATTTTTCAAGCTGAATTCAAAATATATAATTTTGATCGGTCAGGTCAAGTTTTAATTCTATCCTAAAAAAATAATTTAATTTATTAATACGAAAAATTACAGGAAATTTCATACGTCGAGCGAACATTGTGCTTCGATCAAGTATTTTTAATCTCTGGGTGCCCGCTAGGGCACAAGTCCGCCACAAGGCTATACGTACGCACCCATTCATTGAAATCAATAATGAAACTATGAATTGACGAATCATGACAAGCATCACTGATTCACTGCTTCACGTATAATGTGTAGTATACCGGCATTGAGCGTTTGTTTACTATTTTAGAATGTCTAATATTTCACATGGCTCGCCGTTCGCTCCGGGGCGCAACCAAAAAAAACTAACCCAAATTAAAAAAAAAATAAACAAACATAACCTTTAAAAAAAAATAAAAAAAAAGTCTCGCCACTGACGGGAATCGAACCCTGCGCCACCAGACTCACTGAAAGCAATTCATTGGACCGTAAATACCACACGTTTTTGCATGATAAAAATTTAGGTTAGTTTTGTTTGGTTGCGCCCCGGAGGCATTTTTGTATCCGCTTTTATATAGCATGACTGTAATATAAATGTTATATAAATGTTAGATACAATACGCCCCGTTACGTCCAAATATTTGAACACTTCATGCATGGCCCTTGCTTCGCTCGCTACGGGGGCTCAACGAAAAGGAACTAACCAAAACTAATCCAAAATATGAAAAGCCTGCACATTTGAAGGGTACAGGGGAAAAACGATCCAAGCGCCATTTCCATAGGAAACTTTTTTATTATTGATTTCACAGAAAATTTTATTCTTGATAAAAGTTGATGCTTGGAAAAACACTAATTTTGACTATGCTATACAAGTTATACAGGGCACTCAAAAAATACAAAAATGATGGTTAAAAAAACAAAACGTTTGGAATATCGGAAAACCTTCTACAGAAAAAATAAAGCTCTTATTAAGATAAAAATAAAAGTACAATACCATTTTTTCCAAAAGTGCATCGTTGCTGAAAAAAATACGACAAAATTAAGAAAAAGCGGGGTTTTTCAATAATTGACATGGATTTTCTCCGCAACGGTGCACTTTTGGAAAAAATGGTATTTGACTTTTATTTTTATCTTAATACGAGCTTTATTTTTTCTGTAGAAGGTTTCCGATATTCAAAAGTTTTTGTTTTTTTTAACCATAATTTTTCTATTTTTTGAGTACCCTGTATAACTTATCCTTAATTTAGCATCGTCAAAATTAGTTTTTTTCCAAGCACCAACTTTTATCAAGAATAAAATTTTCTGTGAAATCAACAATAAAAATGTTTCCTATGGAAATGGCGCTTAGATCGTTTTTCCCCTGTACCCTTCATTTATATTATAGCCGTGGTATAAAAGTTGGGTTATACGCTCGATACAAGTAAGCGCCCCGGAGCGAGCGAAACGAGCGGAGGACCATGCGTGAAGTGAAATATTAGACGGGCAGACAGAAAGGCTCAATGCCGGTATACTACACACTACACGTGAAGCAGTGAAGATTGTGATGATTCGTCAATTCATAGTTTCATCATTGATTTCAATGAAAGTCTGGTAGGTCGACCTGAGTCTCAGCCGTTCTTAAGCTATTCGAGCGGTAGTACGTGTATTTTTATTTGAGTACGACGTTAATATTTTTATAACGAACAAACAAAAAATGTAAACATGACCCAGATAGGCTTTGTTCTATATGTGGAAAATCACTTTACCTAAGCGTAAGTCAAAACATCACGAGCATTGTGAAAAAAAATTACTTAGCCTATTTTGGAATCACATGCACTTCACATATGCTGCCAAACATGCTTAGAACGTTTGCGACGTTGGAGCATCAAGAAGCGAAAAAGCCTACCTTTTGGTAAATCGATGCTTGGCAGGAAGTGAAAGATCATACTACTAGTTGTTATTTTTGTTTGACTAGAAAGTAAGAATTTTTAAAATTTAATTTATTTTTATTTATAAATATTTCCAAAATTTACTTTTTAGGAGCAAATAGAAACAATCGCCAAGACATCCCGATGCGCCATCTGCATTAAAGCCTGTTAGTTGTGGTCCAAAAGTTCCAATTCCGGAACCACCAGATACATAGACGGGCCTGTCTTCAGAATCTGATGAACTTCAGACAGATGATCATAATTGATTTTGAGGGCGCCGTTGAAATAAAACAACCGAAACCCTTTACCCAAGGCGAATTAAATGATCTGAAGAGAGACTTACGTATGTCTAAGGAATCTGCACAATTGCTGGGATCTCGCCTTCGTGAAAATAATTTACAAGCACCGGGAACAACATTCTAATGGTATCGTGATCGAGAGGAAGACTTTTTTTTAAGATAGAAACACAACACTAGTTTACTGCAAAAATATCAGGGGCCTCATTGAGGTTTTAGGCTTGAAATATGATTCTAGCGAATGGTGGTCGTTTATGGATTCATCCAACAGCAGCTTAAAGGCAAGGCGGTTCTCTTGTTTGATGGTAACAAAGTTTCTTTTTTTCCAGTGGGTCATTCAGCACAAATGACTGAAAATTATGATAATATGAAAGGTTTACTAAGCGCTCTGAAATATCGAGACCACAACTGGAAAATATGTGGACATCTAGAGGTATGTAATCCGTAAATTGCTCTAGATGCTTTGTGTTACTGCACCATCACGAAATTAAAAAAAAAATCAGGTTATATCTTCATTGCTTGACTTATAAGGTGGGTATACCAAGTACTTTTGTTTTCTATGTCTATGGAGCAGCCGACTCGATAAAAGCACTACGTAAAACGTAACTGGAAAGTAAGGACTGGTTTAGAAACTGGCTCACATAACATTCTAGCGCACGCTCTTGTGGACCCAAAGAAATTACTGCTTCCCCCAGTACATATTAAACTAGGGCTTATGAAAAATTATGGCAAAGCTGTCAACAAAGAAGGTCATGCTTTTAGTTTTCTTAGTCGAAAATGTCCAAACATCAGCGATGCCAAAGTGAAAGCTGGAATTTTTGCTGGTCCTCAAATCCGAGAACTGCTGAAGGATCACGAATTTGATCAGAATATGGAAGGCAATGAAAAAAATGCATCTTGGTGTAAGCAGATCTATAAAAATGCATTTCTAAAGTTCATATTTGGATTCCAGAAAATTGTCGGAATTTTAACGAAGAGCAAGGCGAACGTTTTCACCAAGAAATTCGTGTAATGGAAGACTGGTATCAGGACCGCCGGCCGGTGAGACGTAGATACGCTGGCAGACTACTGCCACGCACGAAAAGCATGGAAAAAGTTTTCCTACCAAAATATTTTTTGTACAACATTATTACATCAATATAACCACATTGATACTATAATTTTTTTTTATTGAAGTATTTGTTAAAATAAATATGTAGGAGGCATTTAATGTATGTTTCTAATTTTATCAAAATATACGATAGCAAAAAAAACTAAACTGATATAGAAAAATGCGCTTCATTTTTGAAATCAGCACATAGCATTTACCCAAAAACAATTTACAAACCCTTTAACCTCAGAAAAAATAATAAAACAGACCAGTGTATAATCAATAAGACACAAACTGAACAGGATTCGCTTGAATACATTTTGTCGTTTAATTCTGCTCTGGAGAAAGAAGCAAATCTTGCTACCTGTATCTCCTTGAAATTTTTGCAATTAATGAGCGTAAGCTGCTCCTGATCTTCGCCGATAACAGCGATATCGTTAAAATAAGACGAATAACATTATGAAGATAGGCTTTTAATCGTTAATGAGATAAACGCGGATTACCTACACCTGCTCCCCCCGACAGAGATTAGAAAATGGGAACAGAACATGACAAAAAAATACAATAAAAAATATTAACTTCGACCATAGCGTTATTAAAGCTACTAATGAAAATACACATAATAATTGCGCCTTACGGACATGAAAGCTGAATTATTGCAAAAAACAACGAAAAAATGTGGATTTCTAAAAAAAACGTAAAACAAGAAGCCTCAAATTGGTATAATTATGCAGTGATCCAGATATTGCACAAGAAATGAAAAACCGCGCGAAAGCAACAACGGGCCGGGCACCTACAGACCACATGATAAGCGTCTGCTCGATCTAGCGTGGAATAAAAATAATCCGAAATAAGTCACTGTCACCTTTGTCAAATTTGTTTTTGATATTTGATTTAATATCTGGTTATTTTTGTGGAC